>KZ062195.1:51390-102924 GCA_002091835.1 Anopheles maculatus
GAGAGAGAGAGAGAGAGAGAGAGAGAGAGAGAGAGAGAGAGAGAGAGAGAGAGAGAGAGAGAGAGAGAGAGAGAGAGAGAGAGAGAGAGAGAGAGAGAGAGAGAGAGAGAGAGAGAGAGAGAGAGAGAGAGAGAGAGAGAGAGAGAGAGAGAGAGAGAGAGAGAGAGAGAGACATATTTCCAAGCTCAATGAATTCATACCCAGTGTCGCTAGACAGAGTTGCATGAATTAATCCAATTAAGTAACCTTCTCGTTCCGTTCAGCCTACATCAGGCGATGATGCACCTTACTTCCTACAAGAAGACAAATGTTCCAACAGCTATCCACCGTACGAAACGTACACGCTCAAGTAGTCCCACGTTTAAATTATGTACCTCTACGTTGGAAATTGATCCTAATCAAATCATTGCACTAATAATTGGCACGCCTTGCATCATAACTTCGACCCGTCGTTGGGATGGTTTATGGATAATACGGAGACGATTCATTCGCAATCGAAACTATCTTCCTAGTGCACGTAGACATATTGATGAAAGCGGAAACCGCAACATGCACGTGGGTGTGGACACGTGTTGCTTTGCGTGTTGCAACACTAATAATTGATGGACTTTTCGAAGATAATGATTAGTTGGAACGAAGCTCGAGACGCTTGCACGTTGCAGAATGCAATGAAATGACCATCTTTACGTTAACAAACAGCCAATTTGTACTGTTGCAGCTCGGTACACCTACCCACGTCCAACAGAAAGCCGTCCAATAAAATGCATCTTTTTTTCTAACAATCCTCCCGGTTATGGGACTACTGTTCCACAGTAACAACTGCTCCACAAATGCAAAGGATTTTGAATCTCCCCGAAGTTCAGCAATAATGACTGGAATGGTCTGTAATTTTCTCTTCGCTCGGCGTAATGCTACGTTTCTAACTTTTTGATGATGATGATGGCGGTATGGTTTCGTGGGCGAGCGAGTTTCGTTTGTCGGAGAAGGACGGAGTGTTATAAATTTTCTTTACCGCCCATCTTTTCGATAGCATTAGCCAGGAGGAAGCAACTTTGGCACTTCAGTTGGCACTTCAAAACAATTCTCCTTACCGAGCAACGCTCTGGTCCAAATGTGCCAAAGCATATGATGCGAAAGGTGACCGTCTTGCCCAGCAAACGAACGCAAGTAAAAAGAAGAGACGGAATCCAAAGCAAAAAAAAAACGAATGCTACTAACCAACAAATGGCCGACGAACGGGCCACTATTCAAACCAAGAACGGGTATGCCAATTACGGAATGGTTCAAGTTTCTAATTAAACAAGAAAGATGATTGCAACGTGCAGCACAGTCGGTCGGTTTCTGCAGCAAGGCGAACGGAGTGTGAAAGTTCGTCGGAAAAATGATTTTTCACAGGAACCAGTTGAGCCGTGGTGAGATGGTTTTTAATGTTTTTTAAACGCTACATATTTCATTACATCGCCCTTCGAATTGCTGTTTACGAGAGGGTTTACACTTTCCATTACTTCGCATCAAATTAAAGATAGTTTAGCGGGAACAAGAAGCCACATTAAAGTGATATCGCCAGCAATGGCTCAACATATTTCGAAGCTCACTGGGTAGCAAAAATGCATTCGAGCTTATTGTTATGATGTTTCACTTTTATGTTATTGTTTCCCTGTTTATTTTCACCGTGTTTTTGTTTTTTCGTTTTTCCTGTCGTTACACAACACCCAATTGCCGCAATACTGTAGGCAATTTGTCGATATTTATTTACCTATCCTGGGTGGAAATTGGTGTGATTTTTCATCACTTTCTCGTTACATTTTTATATCACCTCACAATGCAAACAGTGTGCATGGCCATATTGACACACAACAACCCGGTAACAAACAACCGGTGCCGGAAACACGATGCGGAAATATGACTCTCGTTCGATTGAACAATCAATTTTATCGCTAAAATAAGAAATTATCTACCATAATCGTATTACGAGCTTCACTAGCACCTTCGAACGGTCGACCACTTGGGAATGGAAAATCGGTAGCATTTTCTCACCCGGCGTTTCACCCTCTAACGCACCTCCGCACATCGAGCAAGGTGTTACCGATAGCACGTGCCACCATTTTGGTCCCACAATCACTTCCGCATACGGTATCGTTGCGGTGTGCATGGGATGCCATTACGAGTGGACCGGTTGGTGGCCGGGCTTTTCACACAGCCTCCAATCCACCAAGATGCCAATCGGAGCGGGCAAGAAAAAACGGAAACGAAACGGTAGGAAAATCCACTTTCTCCCGTTTGCATCCTGTTGCTTGTCCATTTGGGAGCAATAATGGACCCACCGTAGGGCAGTAGTTGTATTCCATTTTTGTTGTTGTTGTTGCTGTTATCCTTTGTGCTTTCTTTTGCACGTGACAATTGTTTGCACTTTTGGAAAACCGGGAAACGGAATGCAAAATTGTGGCAAATGGTATTTATAAATAGGTTTTGTTTTTATTGCCGGAAATCCCAAAGAGAGACAAGCGTGGAGTCCCTTAGTTGTGGGAGCAATTTGGTTGGTGATCTTCTATTACTAAAATAAATGATTTTTTTTTAAAGACTAACAATTGATTGTTTCACACAAAAGCCATTTTATTTTATATGTTATATATAATAGTTTTCCTCCGTTTTGTATAATAACAGTTTTATTGTCATAGCTGCGAACATCATCATGAAAATTTATCGTTTAGCAAACTTTTGTACCGACGTTTCCATATTTAAAGCTATCTCCAAAGAGCAAGTTTTCATCATTATCAGAGCAGTGTCTAGTAGCTCAAGCAGGCGAACTACACCAGCTCTATTGTGTATCGGTAGAGCAGAAATTCTGTCCAACGCGTAACGTTAGTGCCACACACACACTCACCAGGCACAGAGAAAAAAGTTTCACCAGCAAGGTTGCCTGTGGTGATGTGGTAGTAGTGGCGTTCCAATAATGTATACATACCGTCTTACACATGATGCAAATGCAGCTGGCATTACCCACCACGACGCCAAGGCTTTCGTTGCCTCGAAAATCGGACCTATTTACATCACCAGCAAACTGAAACAACCTGGTTACCGAAACCGCGTAATATGCCTTTACTGGTATGGGAAGGTAAGGAAAGAAGCAAAACACACCAAGACATTATTATTAGCGTAAGCTTTGCCCCAGCGTGTACTTGTAATCTTGGGGTATTTGCAGAGATCACCGGCGATCAAGGTTCGGTAGCGCACGGTAAAGTTTTTCCCGCTCATAGTACGAGATTTTCATTTCATAAAAGGTGAATTTTTGATTACCCGTTCCGGGGACGCGTGCCTTTTTTTTCGCTTGCCTTACTAACGACGAAGATTGTGCAGAGTGAGTCACCGAACCATTTCTCACCTACACATACCGAAGCACGGGGTGAACGATAGTTTCTTCCAGACTTAGACGAAACTTTCGTACCTTAAAGTGTGACTTCCAGTGGAATCTTTTCGTTTCTGGTTTACTCTTTCGCGCTTTTGTTTAGTTTTTTTAAGTGAAGTTTGAAAAAAGTCCACGTACAGTACGTATAAAGAAGGAGAGAACGAGAGAAAAGCAATCTTTCCGGTTAAAGTTTAACAGTAAAAGTTGTTTCAACACCTCTGCATCGTTGGCCCTGGTTGGCTCGTTCAACGATAATGTGTGCATAAAGGATGTAACATGGGAAAAGTGTCTCAAGATGGTCGCTGTTACCGGCACTTTAAGACAGCAGGCTTAACCTTGTTTGTCAGCGTCTGACGCAAAAGCACACTTGCTGCATTTTCGCGTGCACTTAATAGCGTCACAAGTGGCACAATCTTCTCTTGGCGTCACAAGTGCATCACGAGTGGTGGTACCACGTTGCACTTTTTCCTGAAGCACTGAAGCAGCTGCATTGAGCAGGATAAACATAGGCTAAAGGCATCGTTAGCGGTTAACTAGGTGACGGTGAACTTTAATTGTTTACCAAAGATGTTTGGCTGTTAGCAGATTAAAGTCTGAAAGAAGTAGTTTTGACAGGACATCACACTATTAGGTATTGAGGCTATTGAGGTACTGTCTCTATACACAAAAGGATGTTTTTTAAATGTAGTGAGCTTTGTTTTTGTAGTGTTACCCATCAGGAAACCCTCTGATTTGAGAACGGAAGTAATGGCGCCGGCGTCTCGGGTGATAAAAGATGAAACACGGTATTCCGGGGTGAGTGAAGTCTGTGAGAAGTGATATTAATGCATACTCACAGCTCGCTTGAGATCTCTCACATACCATGCACACACAGTAAGTGATGGAAGCTGTGAGCAAAGAGCGTCCAGAAAATGGGAGATAAACTCTCACACCGATTGACCCCATCTCTCAGCAGCATCTCGCAGTCGGCAGCATTTCCGAAAGCTTTACATCGAGAGGCTTTTTGAAGCTTGAAGCTTTCCGAGGCAAGGACTCGCCATCGGCGTTTTGTGGAAAACAAAGCGTCGCGTGTACGTTCAGTATGGAAACGCCATTCCGGACGTGATGATACGCCTTCGCAAACGTGTTTCAATCTTTTTTGTGTCGTTTGTTAGTGTGCGGGAGACAGAAACATTCGCAGATGATTTCGCATTGTAAACATGGTCCGATTTCATGATCGCAGAGCGAACCAGTTAATCACCAATACATATTGATTAATTTAATTTAAATAATCTCTCGATGCAATAAACAACAAAAAACAACATGACACCATACTAGTAGGACATTAATTACGATTAATTACCGCACGATTGGGGGACTCGTCCGCGATACATGATGAATGACCATAATTTTTGACAGGACCATACACAAAATAATGAACCGTGGCAGTGGCAAAATGTTTAAACGACGACGCGGTTCGAAAGAAAATCTGCGGATGCGGTCGATGATGAATGGGTTCCGACCGAACCACCAGTTCACGGTGGCACTTGTTTATTGGTAAACTGTTGTTATTATTCAAACCGCTCCCGGGGCTCGTCCCGTTTGCCGGGAGCCGCACATTTTCCGGCAGTTGATTGTTTCTGCCGCGTCATTGCGCTGTCATTATTTAGCTGCTTAAACATGTCCCGTGGCCACAGCATTTGCTAGCTTGCTGTGGGGTGTATGTATGCCGTGCTACAGCGAAGGAGCGAATAATTTTAGATCCCATCTATCATGCCCTGATTAATAAAGGTCACACGCCATGTTTGCTAAAGGCTGTTTATTGTCCAGCCACGTACAATGTTTGCCGCTTGCCGTTTAATCGTGTGCAATGTAACTATGAGACACACACACAGACATTCTGACTTGATAGATTCACGTGCATGAAATTCGTTGAAACAACACACTGTAAGGAGCAGCATTTGATAATTAATTATTTGCCAAGCTGCTAATTGCTCTTTAAACACAAGATCACACACAAACCACACTCACTGGTTGGTGCCTCAGCGGCACACGCATCGTACACGGTCGCACAATAAAAGGATTTGTTTTTGCAACTACTTGACGACGTTCAATTTGTGGTGTGCAAACCGTCGAACGGTTGGCAGAGTTTGTTCATTTTGTTGAATGTTTTCGAAGGTTTTTCGGACCGGAGCGTATGTTAGCCCAAGGGCACCAGTTTCCAGCTCGTCAACTTGCGTTACCGGTTGCGCATGATACGCCTCATCCTTTCGCTGTGGCACCACACCAGACCAGCGTGGTATGAGAGGTTGTGTGTGTGTACATTCGGCGTGATTCTTGTTTACACTAAGTCAAAGCAGTCGTTCGAAACACATCGGCAGGACATCGCCCCAGATTGTGTGCCCGGGCTTTGGAGATAGTCGGCGTTAAGAGCATCAAAAACGTTCGTCGACGTCGTCGTCGTCGTCGAGTTTGGTCTTTGTCACTCTGATCTGCCCGTTGATGATTTCACGAGGCTTTTGGCTTGGAAAGGATTTGACGACATTATTTGGACAGATACAGGTCAGATCACAGCCCAAGGGCAGATTGACAAGATGTGTGCGATAGCGTATCAGGTACCGAGATACAAGGAAAATCAAAACACTGTATCCTGGTAAAGGGCGAGCTTGTGCAAGCTGGAAAAGAAACAAAGACCAAAAAAGAAAGTACAGTGAACGAATCTCGACGCTTCATTCCCAACGGAGTGACTGAAGATTGTGGAGTGTAATACGCCACGATCTTACAAGATGGTACTCCGCCCGAGTGTGAGTGTCCCCGGGGAAGGTTAGCATTATGATCGCATGATGTAATTTCCAGGACTTGCCCACCCGACCGATGGTAATGATATTTGGCGAACTGTTAGTCTAAGCCCTTTCCGTTCGTCAATATTTGCTCTATTATCCACACGGAAAACGTACGCAAATACTCGACAACGGCTCAAAGACACAAAAGGAGGTTTTTCTGAGACGAAAACTGAACATTAAGACAATGTTTTCAATGAAAATCAGTTTGCAGTGTGTGTCCGCACTGTTGCTTGGTTGGTGCTGAAAACTATTACGTACATACTACAAGATACTTTGTGCCAGTGTGAAGTGGCTTTAGCTAATCCGTCCTTACCTGATTATTGCAATGAACTGATCCTTCTTTTAGCCGAAACCGTTCCGAATGCAAAACGAAAGTCGAAATTGCACACCAAACGCCGGTAAACTGTGTAACAGCTGGAGTGGAAATTTGTGGAATAAATTTGTGCCAACAATTGGACGACAGGTTAGGACGACAGTGTGTGCGAGACAGAAAGCGTCGGAGCTGCTGCGGAACAGTTGTTTAGCTTGCATACGAACGTTGTTTATCTGGCAGAGACTTTAGTCTGCCTGAAGGATGCAAAATCTAGCGCCCGGTTAGAAAGGCGTACACATGCTGGATTAATTTTCCGTTCAGTTTATTCTAAACCAAACTGTCAACACCTTCCAACGGCGCAGCGTACGTGAGTACGTATCTTTGATCAGTATTTATGCAAACACAATTTTTAAAAACTGAATAAATAAACGGTCCCAACCCAAAATAGCCATCAATCATACGCGGATAAGCAGGGTTTCAGTGGGTGCTTCCATTGCGCAAACCGGCTCAAGAGATTCCGGTTCCGGCTCGGTGCGTCCGCCGACGCGCTAGTCAATATGCTTCAAATATGCTAATCGACTCACCTTTCGGGCCAGCCGTGTTTCGTACGCTTTTTCCGCGGAAGTCAAAACGATGACACAGATCGAAACCGATCCGGGCGATGTTATTTCCCTGTTTAACCTACCAGTATACTTCCGGTTTCCTGCCGAGCAGCAGTAGCAACAGCAGCTGACACTGTGACAATGTTTTCTCACTTTATGAAAATTCTTGAAATATGTACACGGCTTCGAAAGAAGCAATCGATAGCTGGGGCAGAAACTGGGCGAGGACTAGCGAGGAATAGCACTAGGTTGGGTTTTGAAATGTCAGCTGCCTTTTTTATAGCTGAATGGTTGGTTAAATTTTTTTCGCGAATCGTTACTCATCCGTGTCATGATGCATTGGGAGTTTTCGTGTTTTTTTGCTGTTGGTTTGAGGTCTATTGGACGGATGTGAATCTGTTTCGTCGATGGTGCTGTACTAAGTCATTTTTTATCGGAGGGACCCTGCTAGGAAGGGAAGAGTGTGGTTTGGTAATTATGAGAATCGTTTTGTCACGCGCGATTGGTTGCATCAACGGTAATGGTATTGTAAAGCGTTAGAATCAATGGCGTAATCGGCTTGTAACTTGCGAATAAAAATGAAACTCTGTGGGATTGAAAGCGTTCCTGCGTAACGAATCTTGTATTAAATGTCGAGCAATTAAATTTTATTATTTTAAATTTTCACGCAATATAAATTCAATCTACTTTGGTGGTGATGCGACAGTGGCGCCGGTCTTCACACGGCAGGACCGGGGTTCAAGTCTCATCTGGACCGTTCCCTCATAGTGAGGATTGATTATCCAACTATGCGGTATCAATTAGTCTAGTAAGCCAGAAATGGCTTGGCCTTAAGAGGTCGTTAGGCCAAGAAAAAAGAAGAAGAAGAAGAAGCTTCTGCACGTATGCATGTATATTACATAGCCTCTTATGAATCCGAAGTAAGAAAGTAACTTTCTTGAAGTATAAAGCAGGATGGACATAATTTATTCATATTCTGGGAATGACAACAATTTAAGATTGTTTTTTCTCATTTCCAATTTTATTAGAAATATTGGTTGAAAATATTCCTGCGTCACGAAGGAAAAACATGCAAAGATCCAAGAATTTTAGTAGGTGAAAACTGTATGCAGCTTGTGCGAAATGTAAAGTGCAGTGCAGTCGACGTGCATATGATATGCAAATCATCAACACCTGCTGCTTCTCGGTATGTCTTTCCCACCGAGTGTTTAACATCACCTGGCACGTCAATGCCAGTGAAAGTGTTCTGTCCGTAGCAAAAACCCCATCACAAACCGTCCCAACTCTCAGCTCAGTGGCAGCATTTCGTTCGGTTTTTCTGTTTTTTTTATTTTACTTGAAACGATGATTGCTACTCCCGCTACTGTCAACTGTCGAGCAAAACGACGCTTGAACCCAGAGCTCGATGCACAGTCGATTAGGGAAGGAAAATTAGATTTTCCACCCGATCGGTAGGACGCGTCGGAAGTGGATTGATTTTGCACCAACGCCAACACGTTCCGGTACGGTACGGCAAGTCCAGATGCCTTAATTATAATCACCAATCACCGTTGTCGCCTTTGTTCGAGAAATCTATTCTCTTCGTCGGCACGGTCACCACGTTTGCACTTGGTACGGCAGAAAACCGGGAACGCCTTCAGGCGCCAACACTATGCTAAGGGAAAACGTTTAACCCTTGCATTCTTCGTGTTTTTTTTTTTTACATTCTCTCAATGTCCTAAAGATAGGATCTGCACACACCGGCTAACGGGTCGAAAATGAAGATTAATTTGAAATAATTAGACGTGGGCTTAGAAGCGAGGGTTTTGGGGTGTGCGTTGAAAAATAATGAGGAAAGCGCTATAGATTTCACCCCCTTGGGACACTTTACGGTCGATCTTCGCAAGTTGCTCGCTACCGGGAATAGGTTCAATCGCCTTTCTTGTACACCTGTCCGTGGCATAGTTTAGCCGGTTGGAAAAGAGCAATTTGATCCATTCCTGGTGGTCTGGCCTTCGAACCTAGAGGGGAGGATGGCGAGCACCTGTTTGGATAATTATTTTGGTGAATTGCTTTCAAGTGGTGTCGATGGCGTGGCACTTTTCGTACACATAACACAATGTAGATAATGGTTTAGACGAAAGCCTAGTAGGGTTTGTACTGTTCCTGCACGATTAAAGGCTTGGCTGAGCAGATTAGCGTTGGGTGAAAGGCTTGTATCGTCATGGAAAGAAGATATTATCTAAACTGCTTACAAAATTGTTGAGCTCTTTGATATAGTAGACTAATTAACCTAATGAACCATTATAGTTTCCTTCACCTTTTTACACTGTTCATAATTGTCTCGCAAGATCATGGACGAGTATTTTAACGACATTTCCCTCTGTTGGGATGTTAAAATTGATGGCCGATGGCATGTTCAACTGTACATGCTTTTCTGCAGACTTATTCTGTTTGACAGGTTCTGAAAGGCAGACAGACGAACAGATCCCTAGCATGCTTAATATTCCGATCAGACTGTGGCAAGGATTTTCCAGCTGGTCAAAGATATGACACCGTGCTGCATCGTGCTCCATACAAACCCGAGCAACCAAAGGTACGTGATTTATTCTTTCACGTAATAATTCTCCACGGAATGGGCCGAGTGAGCACACCAACCCGACACGAGATGGTAGTAATTAATGCTTTGAATAATTAATGAAGCAATATTTATAGAGTGCAGTACCAGTGGGGTGCAAAAATGCGAAAGAAGCTGCCCCGGATCGGGACTGACTCGAAGCAATCGACGAGAGAGAGAAGAAAAAAATCACGCTAATGTCTCATGTCAGAACAATCGTAACAATGGTGTTCTTCGGTGCTTTGAAAAATTCCTTCCGATCGGAAGAGTTATAGCGCTCCATCAGCGCATACACAATCACATCCCTTAAGACACCCAATATGTCTGTGTGTCGATTTATTGCCCGTTCGCAACAAATGGGATACATTTTTCCCTACCCATTATTACCCAACCGCGATGTAGGTGCTGATCTGTAAGGATCGGTGGGACGACGATACCGCGGGGAAGATTGGTTAGACATTAAGACACACTTTGTTGAACATTATTATTAGTACCGCGTGCATGTTGTTTTCTTTTTCGCTCCATCCAGTTTAGTTTATCGGTACAAAATAAGACAACCGATTCGGGCCAGATCGGGCCGATGGAGAGCAAGACATTAAGCTAAAAACGTAATTGCCTCTAGTCAACCTGGTGTAACGATGGTGGCAAACGGGCACCATTCTGATAAATAGAGAAAAGTGCGAAAATAAGAGCAAAATAAAAACCCTCGCTTTTAAGAAGCAAAAGAGGTGCAGAAGCATAGAAATGATAAACAATTCATTAACTCGCAAAAAGGGTTTTGCCTGAAAGTAACGGCTAGCCGGTGTGTGTAAGCCCTTTTTGTTTTGTTGGCTTGTGGTTCATTTATTTGACTCTTTTTTTTTGTTTTGCTCCTTCCCTGGTGTTGGAGGGGTGTAGCTTCTGCGTAGCAAAAGCGATTAAATATGACCCCGGATCCATTTTGGGTGTGCGGGCAAATGGGGTTGGGGTTGCTGGTGGTTAATTAAAAATTTCATTAATGGTAGCAACTTTACAAAAGATTTATCGGTAAAGTCATTGTGGGTAGCGGCGATGCAAATCGTACCTTGAGCAACGGTTCAAGGTCGAAATGTTAGGGCGAGAATTATAATATAAGTTTTTTTTCGGAAAAAAAGGATTGTTGAACCAATTGATTGGAAAGGTTGGGAGATGGGTTTGCTGAAAACCAGTGATTTAGTGATTTTATTTGCCTTTAAGAACTTTTTAAGGGTTTAATTGTTCTATTTTTAAATAATATTTTAAATTGTATCTGATTACCTTTCAAGTGTTTAATTTTATTTTATTTTTCGCAACGATTTTTCTATTGCATTTCTATGTTAAGTAGTAGTAGTACTAGTAGTGGTTTATTGGTTTTATGTTATTGCATTCAGTGCATTATTCTGCCATTTATTATATGTAATGGGTCCGTCCGATTAGACTCTCCTCATTTACTGATATTTTTTTTTAATATAGTCGATGTTCATTTGTTTGATCTTTATTAGTTTGTGAAAATTTACACAAAAACCCATTGATACACTTAAATCTTAAAGAGGAATAACCTATCCTATCTTATATCCTAACTTATTATTACATACTTTCTAACCTAAATAAACTATGTTATCGTCTTCTTCTTTCTTGGCCTAACGACCTCTTAGGTCCTGCCTGCCATTTCTGGCTTTATAGACTTATTGTTTCCGCATAGTTGGATCAGTCAGTCTTCACTATGGGGGAACGGCCCAGAAGACCGGCGCCGCTGTCCCATCTACCACCGGTTCGCCCCCGCCGGGTGTCAAAAGCCTTTTCCGTATCGAGAAGAACCATACCTGTCAATTTTTTTATTTCTCGATTTACTTGTTTGAAAAGCCTTTTGCAATTGATGTTTGGTTGAAAAGGATGCTGAATTGGGAATTAGGAATGTTTCTGTTGACATGAATTCGAAGCTGCTATTCAAATATTTTAATAATTGATTATTTTAAGGATATGTATAACTTTCCAATACTGCTAAGCAAACTAATGGGCCTGTAGCTTTCAGCTGAACTATCGTTTTTGACGGATATTGCTATCCGTGGGTATTGCTATTATTTTAGCCTGTTTCCATTGATGAGGAAAGTATCCTAGTTTAATGCAACTGTTGAAGGTGTGATTGAGATAAATTATACCCATTGCCGTAAGTCTTTTTAAGGGTTTTTTTTACTTTAACTACTTCAGGTGATTTCTTGTTTTTAAGCTTTTTAAGTAGTTCTTTAGTTTTACAAAAAAGCTCAGGCTGGAAATCTGTGCTTCTATTCGAAGCATTGAAATACTTAACTGTGGTGACCATCGTCCGCCTAACTGCACTAATGGTGTTATACGTTGTATAGTGGGCCAACTCGAACTATTTTTTGAATGCCGTAACTTTTTCGTCAAAGCTTACTAAAGTTCTATTATTTTGTTTAAGTGGAGGCCGCAGTTCTATTTTAAAAAGTAGTTCATTTGCTCATTTTAATTTTTCCATTAGAAAAATGCTTTATCCTTAACAAAAAACTTCCATAAGCAACTTCACAAAATCCAAAACTCGACCTTTTTGGGTTTCTCTGTAACCGAGCTCCCGTACACATCCGGCACACAATAACAACCGAGTGCAGCGTAGTCATTAGACGTCACGGTACACAAAGTAAGAAGACATGATAGCTGCTGTAAGTTTAATGTCAGAAGTTGTCGTGCACACATGTTATCTCGACTCGAAGTACACAGAACACCCATCTGTCTGTGAACTCGTGTTTTTCCCCTAAGTTTTTGTAGTTTTGTCTTAAACTTTAGTAATTAAAATCTCTAGCAGATAATTTTTTACTGAACCAGGTTTGAAAAGCTGTTTTTCGCTGTTGTGCATGGAAAATTAGTTTTTGTTTTGGTTCATTGTACTTAATGGTTTGAAAAATGTACGTATTTGTTAAATAAAAACGTCTCAGCTCTCCAGAGTAGATATTTCAAGACTGAAATCAATCAATTCCAAAGTAAGCCGCACCGAATCGTTCCGATTCGTGGATGGCTAATCGATGTTTATGAAATCTTTTCAATCAATGGATATTAAACGAGCAAAGCTAATGGAAAATCAATCTGGTTCGTGAAATCGGACCGCTCTGCGTCAATAGTGAAACAACAAATTGTGTTTTCGAGCGCCCTGTTTCTGGGACTGAGATGTCGCCCGGATATGCCAGCAGCAGCGCGACATTGCATTACCCTCATCAGGTGCATTGCTGAAGCACCGCGCATTACCCGCCCCATTCCCGAAGGAATTTCTGTAATGGAAATCTAATGAAAACGAAGCATTTCGTAACAGTCCAGTCCCAACAATCGACCATAAGCGGACTGGAGAGAGGAGAAAAGGAAACGATGGCCTTACAGTGGCCTTTTGCTCATTCATCACTGACTAACGCGTTGCTGTGGGATGCTGAAAACTCGACGCGGAAGGAAGTCACACAGCAAACCTGGCAGAAAAACGGGAAAGGCAAATGTTGTCAGAAAAAGCGAGCTCGACAATTTTTTTTCTTCCTCCCGACCAGTGATAAAGGAAAAGGGAAACCCCGAACCAAACTTTCACCGTTTGTGTGCTTTTCATCGCGCAAATATCCACGTGCCATCCAACTGCGCGGCGCCACTGCACCAGGTCCCAGCGAAGAAAAGTGCTGCTCATCTTCCGGTCGAGGAAACCGGGAAGCCGTTTATATCTGAGGTATCGTTCGTTTCCTTCATTCATGAAGGGAGCGATGTTTTGTGCGAACGTTGTGCACTGCTGAAGTGTGAGCAGTGTGAGGTGTACGCGTTGCACACGGACGGAAGGGAAATATATAAAATGGCAATTTTCAATTTATATCAATTCACTTTCGTTTCAACTTTCCACAGCTTCCACCAGCTCTGGCCGATTTGGTTTTGTTGTGCTTTTGTGCTTGGCGACTTTGTTGACTGGACGAGATGCCACAGCTTTCGGTTTACTGGAAGGTGGTGAGCCAAGCCGCTGTTTCGACCCCCGGGAAGCGCGGAAGAACAAATTCTTGTACATTTTTTGATGACCTTCGCCATTAGTTGTACAGTTGACGGTGTGTTTTTTCTTTGCTTTTTCCACCGTACAGCCATTTTATCAAACTAATTCTATATACGGATATTGTGCCAACGGTAAAAAACTCCTTGCAACTGACGCTCGGTTGGTTCGGTGGCATCGGGAAGAACGATAAAGCATCGGCTGTCGATAAATTCCCCTTGCAGATTTAATTCACCCACGGGATTGAGACGGGCGAGTGATGTTCTAGCAACGGTCGTAAGAAAGTTTGGGCCGAGATTTACTTCGCCCGTGAGGAGAACGAATGTTACCATCGGTCTCATTTACTTTTCTGCTGCCGGATCCGTGCAGGAATTCGCGTGGGATTTTTGGGTTACTCTTCGGCTGGAGGTTTTGTATGAAAGTTTGATTGGATTCGGTCCGATTTGGGACCTTCCCTACTATTGGATCTTTAAGGATGTAAGTTTACACGAAAGTTTCGTCCTGATTGAAGATTAGTTTTACTTCATTAATGAATTATTAAGGAGGTATTATCCTTATATTAGGGTATACTAGAGATGGCAATATTTTAATTTAAATAGTTTTAGTTTAATAATATAGTTTTACCCGTCATATTGCTAAATACACAAGTTAAACGGAAACATTTTCCAAAACAAACATTTTGTTCGTTTTATTCTGCGATTGAAGCATTTTATTCTTCAGGCCACACTACGCTGCTATTCTGTTACAAATGGTTTTCACCACGGGACAAACCACCAACATTCGCTTACGGGTAAAGTGTTTGCAAGAATTATTACCCTCCTACATGGCACCACAGAATGCGATGCTGCAAGCCAATATGTCCGATGCTGGAAAATCGCTATCTTCAACATTAGCGTGCTGAGTTATGGGACGCCACTATTGACAGTGGCAAACACAATGGTTCGTGCGTTCGATTAAGGAACCAATCGTTGCACAGATTGAGCATTAAACGCTGATGGTACAGATTCACGATACTATCGACTATATTTAACGCTTCCCGCAAATAGTTTAAGTGGATGTTTTCGATGGCAATAAAACTGATAGCAAGATTTGCGTTTTGGAATGACTTTTTGCTGGCATTGTGTTACAAATGGATAGAATAAAACCAAAGCCGGAAGCTTTCCGTAGAAAAAAACCCGCATTCGATGGAAAAGTTTAACAAATTCATGGATGAAACACATTTTATCGACTCAAAGCGCATCAAATCGAGATCAATGCATTAGCAATGCACGTTGGTAGGAATGCTCAATGCATTGAATTAATTTAGGATGCTAATGCTTGCTCGGGCCCAGCTACAATTTTGCCTTTAAATCTGGTGCACGGTTTTCCATCGGTACGCAAATATTTCCTTTTTGTGAGTAGAACCCGGTCGAACGACAAAGAATTTCTGAACCAGATGCAAACACCGGAAACGTGAACGTAGCGATAGCATTAAGCAAGAGCGAATGCTGCCTCGGATCAGATGTAAAGCAAATATGTCGACCTCGTTTGCAATATGCAAGGGAAAGGTCCGGGTCACATGCATCTCACACGTAGCGTCCGTACCGGCCCGAGTTAAAACGTTTTTGAACAAAACTGATTAGAGTCTCCAGTGAGGCCGACTTTTGGCCCTGCGATCCGATGTGATGGGCGTTTGTATTGGGTAAATGGAAAACTAATGAATGGCTTTGACCACAGAAAGCATACCGGATTTTAGGCTCGAACCGAATCATCATCAGACCATCGTCATACGGCCGCACGATGGAGCCGCCCGGTACTTTGTAATGGTTCACAAAGTACCGGGCGTCTCCATACGAGACTTGGATGGGGAGGATGGCTGCATAACATACCGTGGTTGGTGTATGTTGTTTTGGTTTTGAGTGTAGTTTTAGGTAACGGGAAAACATTAAAAAAGCCACTGCACTACAACACTCATGGACACTCGACGCAATTTTCCTGTGTTTGATTAAAGCAATAAAACCAACCAAGCGATGGTGAGTGTATGGGTAGGTTTTTGTATACAGGCACACACACCCACATTCGAACCCGGAACATTGACTTTACGATAAATAAGGCTCTATTCATGCAGCAACAGAGCTGGTGGTTAGAAAATTAAACGAACGAACTGAAACGTGACAGTGGCCGGAACACAAAAATTGCACGCCCACCTTAACATTTATGACACCGTCTGTCATACAGACAGCTGTTGGTAATGTGATGTGTGTGTGTGTGTGTGTGTGTGGTGAGCGAAAGTTTACGACACCCCATTCTACCCTAGTGTGATGATATGTCTTGTTGTCGTCATACTTCGCCTAAAGGAAAGTTTATCGAACGTCCCTCGGGCGGGAAAAAGTTAGAACATCTTGCGCTGTTTTTTTTTTGTTTGTTTGGTTTGTTTTCCCCGTTTTGTTCGGTGCTTTTATTTCAATCTACACCTTTGCACACCTGCCATTGACTAGCGAGAGTTGGGAAAGACGCACCTAGCGTTATAACTAGTTTTTCCAATTTCGGTTTTCCCAAAACTTTGCCTTGGTACGCTATTACTGCCGCTTTCAGCAGGTACTGGAGGAAAAATGTGTACCTCGGTACGCCGTACATGCACTGGTACAAACCTAGCCCATCCACGGTGCCCATTCGATAGCGGATTTATGTAGTAAAGCTAAGCGAACCACATCGGGTCTGGTTACGGTGCAATGATGTGCCTAGAGATTTTCCGGTTAGAGTGCGAGAGTGCGTTTTCTGTTTACCGG
The DNA here is from genome assembly GCA_002091835.1 of Anopheles maculatus. Lineage (NCBI taxonomy): Eukaryota > Metazoa > Arthropoda > Insecta > Diptera > Culicidae > Anopheles > Anopheles maculatus. Next base: position 67,913 of record KZ062195.1, read on the forward strand.
GGGGTTTTTGTCCCGCTTTGATCGCTACGTTTGCCCTGGAAAACGTGCATACTAATTGAATCTCGTGCCGGGCTACGTTGGGGTGTGTCTTTACCACAAAACCTAAACCCGGAACCGCAAAACAAAGCGGTACGGCAGCAAAAAACCTTTATTGTGTAACCTTCCAAAATGAGCGAAATGGCTGCGTGGACAAAAGTGCAACACGTGCTAGCCACTAACCGATTCGATCAGGCCTGCTAGCCGCAAGAGCACACATGCAACGAACTGCTCGCACACCCACATCGTGAATGATGATGCATAATTTGATAATCGAAAGCAGAAAAGCCATCGCATAAGCCCTCGTTACGAGTTTTGTGGTGGACCTGGACGGTGAGGGAAGCCAGCGGATGGGATTTTTAAAGTTTGACTTGGTCTGATGCTTAAAGAGCTTAGCGTTGGGAGTAGATATAGCTGCCTTCCGGTGAAGCTGACCATCTGAAACTTGCACCAAAAACTAAAGCGTGACCATGTAATTGAAGGATTATTTGCGCATCGTGTAGAGTTTGGGAAAGTTTAATGTAGAGATAAAAGAATCAATTATTCCGAATTGTGGCATTAAGTAGGATACTTATAAAAGTGCACCAGGAAGTAACATGCGCTATAACATTTTGTGATAATATTATACACCAAAATCGATATAGTCATGCTTCAGCAAGACAACTTTTCAGCTGTGAAAATTTGTCCAAAAAGACAGGACACAGGCCTCCCAAAAACTCATAACGAAAGAAAATAGTTTTGATAGAGTAAAATCATCATACCGGATAAAGTTTCCTGTGCCTAGGTGGAATGGAAAATGGAACTACCTAGAACCGAAACTTCACCACTCACCCGTCCAGCTACCCCGGGGTACCCCATTTTCCTGTGGTCTCGAATGACCCAGTCTTTCCATTCCACAGTACCGCAAGCGAAGGAAATAATTTTCAATGTAGAATGATTATTTTCTTAAGAAACCTATGCATATGGAACTAGGCTGAAGAAAACTGTTAATGTGACCGAGACGGCTGAGCTAAGCCGCAAAAGCAGCAGCCCTGTATTATGACTATAGTTACCCGAAACGGGCTAGAATAAATAAATAAGTAATCATAGTTTGACAGAGCGGCCCAACTCTCAAGCACTTGATGGTCATGGGAAATGGGACACAGGCATCGTAGTGAGAAAACCCACTGGTTCACCGGTACATCTTTCGCGTTTGATGAGCGTTGCGAGGAAGTGTGGGAACGTATGTGGCCGTCCGGACCCGGTTTGATTTACATTCAAGCTTAGCCCAAATTAGCATACTCATGTTTAAGCGATGAGTTGTTACCGCGGTTGTGATCCAATATTTTGCCTTCAAGACAGCGCAACGGGTTGAGATTTTTGGCGACACACAAGGATACAATAAACAGGCATCTAGCGAAATGGGCTAATGTCACACGAGACACGGTTTTTCGTAAGGTTACCGTTGCGAGGGCGAAACGATAAATATTTTACCAGGCTAGAAGAATATTTCACAACATCGAGAAGCAATTAATTTTTTAATAGGACACATGATAAACGAGGAGGCATCTTTCCTCATTTATTCTTTTTTTAAATTTCATCGTGAAGATGAAGCTTTTTGATTGTGAAATTAGTAGCTGGTGTGAAGCGGAGTTGGAAAAACTTGGCCGAGAACCGAAAACGTAGAACGTACAGCAGCGGCGAACAAGCATGCTGACACTATCCAGCCAAAAAGTGATCAACGCTGGAACTATACTTCATGACTCATGATGATTGAGTGGGTAAACTAGACGCAGAAGACCGTTTAACAAAAAAAGTGTGTCAAGCCACGAAGTAATAACGCTTTCATGGTGCTATTTGCTCAGTTCCTTAATTTTTTGTTGGTTTCGTTTCCATTACTTGGCCAAATTTAATCAGAACACTTTCGCGCTACTAGAGATCGTTCAATTGATAGTTTCCTTTTACGGTAGAGAATGGTTTTTTTAACATCACTAAAAAAAGATATTTTGCAATAAACCGCTGCTCAAGAAGAAAAGCAATAAGCACCATTATTTACCGCAAAGTTTTTTTCTCTTTTTCCTGTTTTCACCCGATAGTATCATCGAGCAGGAAGTATTAAACATTTTCCTCTCGTTTGGTCGTTTTCCTTGCAAACACCACCCGTTGCCAAAAGCAGCTGCAAGCAAGCAAAAAAAAACGCCGGAGGAAAAAGTTTATTATATTATTGCAAAGTATGATCAAATCAAACATGTTTGACCCCTGCCGCGTGCGGGTAGGTCAAGGGAAACCGATTCGGATCGTCTCGGTTCGTTGAATGGCGGGGTCTGAGCACGCTGAGCTTACGAGGCGCGCTGTCAGTGCTGTCAGTACGGTAGAAGTTATTTATTTTAGCTTCATTCACGCCCTTCCTGGCGATCGCTGTGGTCGCTGTCGGTGGCCATTGTCACTAGCATTTCGACGTGTCGTACGTGATCGGAACAAGACCGACCGGAAGCAAAACTTCCCGACTGACCGGGCAGCAAATAGATGATCATCGAAATAGACGAACGAGCAGCCTTACCGTCCGGTTTCTGAAGGTTGAAGATGGTGAACCTGGAACGCTAGTAAGCATTTTATGCTTTCGGTTTTATATTCTTGGAAGAAAATGATAGTTTTGAGAACATGGAACAGATATACGGCGCGTGGTATATCTATAATTGGATGTTTCATGATGCTGTACGCTTGAGAATGTCTGCAGATTGTTCGGTATGTGAATTTTTCTTGTTTTGTTTTGTCAAAGTTTTGTCAATTCAACAGTTTTTGTAGTTAACGTTCTTCATGAATTTATAGACCATTTGTTTAGAAACTTTTAACATTCCTTACATAATGCATTATCAAATTGAATAATCATTGTTCCAAATTAAACAGGTAAACTTGCTGGTAAATTGCCGGAAACTACAAAACAGTATTATAATTACTACCTTCAGCCAGTTTGGTGTGTTGCCGGTTTTGTTTTACATGTCTTGAGCATTATTGCATCAAGCGAATTTATCCCGTTCAAGCGATCCACATACACCGGAGCCGTGAAGCATTCCTGACAGTGAACGGCAAGACCAAAGTTACTACTTGAACGACAGCCAGCGAACGAAACTCGTTCCATCTGCACCTGGAATGCATTTTCCACGTGCTGGTGAGATACTAATACATTTTCCGAAGAGTTGTTCAGTACCCGTTACACAGCGGGCACTCTTCGGCAGTAAGCAAACGGAGCTAGCACCCGAAAGGTATATTTGAGGTACGGCTTTTGGTTTCAGTTGGTTCCGGTCGTTCTGTGAGCTGAGCAACACCGAACACATACCCGGTGGGAGGGATGGATGCTTTGTGTTCGATTTTGTCAGTGTGATATTCTCTACCCGGTGTTTCTTGGGATACGGAAGGGAGCAAAGAGGACAGGAGGCTGGTTGCAGCTGGGTTTGGTGTAGGCGGATTTATTTTGTACACATCGTCGAGGTACACGTCCCGTACCGGCACAGCTGTGTGGCGTGGTAGAAACATGAAAATAAGAAAGTTAGTCGTAAAATTTTAATTACACAGCAATTACGATGTGTCACCTGTGGACCGCCCGAAACGTTATGAGAAAAGGCAGTCATACTTCCCGGTTTTTTGTGTAGTAGAAACATTCAATGTGGCAACTATGGACGACACTTTTGACACAAGGGTTTTATGTGCATTTGGGACCGTTTCTTGACGAACTTTAACATGGGCAAAGGTACTGTAGCTACTGTAATTGTTCAGCAACCTTTCTTTTTAAATAGTTGCTACGCTTATAAACAGTCATCAGCTCCTTCCTTCGTAACAGCAAAATAAGCGTCCTTTCTATACCTTACCACCAAATGTACAAGATACATCCTACACACACTATACATGATTTCGAAAAAGCTGTACAATTTCTTGGAAAATCCTTGGCGCTCCAATAAGAAAAAAACATCAACATCAATTCTTTTGTCGCACCGAGACGCCTTTGTTAGCGTCTGGCGTAGTCGTCGTGCCCGTGTGTGTACACAAGCAAGACAGCTCACCTTTTCAGAGCAAATGACAATTTGATTAAACTTGATTTGACATCTTGACGGGTACAGTCAGAGTGTGTGTGTTTGTGCGTGTCTGTATGTCCACCAATGAAAAGGAGCCATTTTGACCGGAATTTTCTTTCGATCCGGGTCCGGGAATTCTGGGTGCCGGTGCGATTGCTTGACGAACGACAAACACTACAAGAACCCCATACATTGAATGGTGGTTATTGGGGTTTCGGTTCGAAGTTACAGATTGAACCCACCGAAGAAAATGGTCGTCACGGATGGTGAGGCGATTGAAAAATTCCTACAGTAAAGCAGCGAGCGAGAAAAGAAAAGGTTAATAATATTAATAATCCAATAACGATGCATCATCAAAGATGATCGGGGTTTTGTTTGGGAAGGAGAATTGTTGATTGGAAGGGAAATGTATGCCGCACGACGTTGATAAGCTTTCGGCGAAGGGAACATTGATCGTTTATTGAAAACGGTGCCGCTCGGAACGCGCTGCTTTTGATCGCATTTGCAGTCATAAAATATGAACCAAAGCGTGAGTACTTTCGCTTCAATTTAGATTAGAGCGTAAGTGCGTTTTATGATGGTGCTAATGGAAGATGTATGCGTTTGTAAATATTTATTACACGCAGTACCAGATTTTACTGCTCATGAAGTTAAACTTGAAACATATAAACTTATGAACACTTCCCAAGAAAAATAATTCCAAAATAATGACTTAAATGGATACAACGATAAAGAAATGAAAGATATTCGCTTTAAAGATTCCAAATGCTGAATTGCTGGTCGTGTAACAAGTGCATGAACAATTAACAGAAACACGAGACCTTGCAATGGTGCTGTGGATGAAAATTAGATAATAAATTTTGATCTATCTTAATTACTACGCACACACATCCACATTCTGCTCATTAATAATCGCTTAACGAGAGCGATAATGGATTGGCTGCGAGACGAGACTGTAAGAAAATCCAAACTTTTCCTTGTAGCAACATGGTGTAAGTGTAATAATGACCCAAGCTGGCATCGTTTCGGTTCATCATCGTGGCCGTGAATGAGGTTAAGTTGTTTCGTTTAAAGCCGGGTTGAATGTACGCACGCACCTGAATTTTGTTGATGATTTAGTAATGGATATGTTTCGGACATTCAATCATGATTGCAGCGTGGAATTTAAAATAAAGTGGGTCATTGCACATTCCAACGACTCAATTTCAATTGAATGAACTATTTCGAGTGATTGTGCCTAAGCCTAATTAAAATGATTCGGTGTGTTTGTGACTCAAAGAAGCTAGACATACCGGGTAGTGTGATTAGCTTGCTCCTTTGGATACATGTTAGCCATGATTATATTCATAATTGATTAATGACATTAGCATATAGCGTATTGTATAAAGGATGATGGTAAATTCGGCTTTAATTCATTGATTTATGGAATTTGATTAGCATATTCCTAAATCTAAAATCCTTAAAAATATTAATTTTTTTAGGAATGGTTGTTTTGCGCTACTTCTTCTTCTTCCTTGGCACTACAACCTCGTGAGGTCTTGGCCTGCCAGCTTATTGTTAGCTTCCTGTGACTAAGTTTTACCCGTAGCTGGATAGTCAGTCCTGCGTACGGGGAGGCGGTCCGCCGGGATTCGAACCCCGGTCCTGCCATGTGAAGACCGGCGCCATTATCGTAAACACCACCGGGCCGCCCCTACAGTACCTTTTATATTTAACATTATTTCTCATTTTTCGCTTAACTATAGTTTTAAGACACATTGATAAACGTTACATGCAGACATTTGATAGCAACAATTAAAATAAATAAACTACAATCATAACACAAGTTAACACTCGTTCAGATTAGATTGAAATTAGATTCGTAAGGACGAATTGGAACGATAGGCAATGTGAGCTAGGATTAGGATTCAGAAATCAAAAGTGACTAAATTACCAACAATTACAAACCGATCCAGCAAATTTCCAAACTAGCCCTTAAAATTAGTGTTACTTTATTATTATTTATGATTTATTTTCAAGTTTTATTTAAACTACAATTCAATTAAACACGAATAATATACATTTAAACTAAAATTAAATGTAGACGCAATTGTATTTCAGATGTATTTGAAAAGTCATTCTGACTTAATCGTACGGCTACCCTGATTTCATAATTCACTTATGAAATCAGTTTATTTCTTTGTTTTTAAATTAAACTCCATTTAAAGATTATTTTAGTCCAGTAATTAAATGAATACAACGCGTCAAAAATCAAGTTTAGAGTAACGTTTCAGATTTTGACACCATTTTCCATAACATGGTCAATGTTATTTAATTGTATAGTAGTAGGTGTAGTTTATGATCTAAATTTGTTTTGTATCTTAGCAGTTATGCTTCTAAAACTTAAACTATTATTTTTCAAAGTTTTTTTTTGCGATCTCCGTGGCCTAATTTCAGATATTTTAAAATAATCAGCGGCCCGGTGGTGTATTCGATAGCGGCGCCGGTCTTCACACGGCAGGACCGGGGTTCGAATCCCGGCGGACCGCCTCCCCGTACGCAGGACTGACTATCCAGCTACGGGTACAACTTAGTCACAGAAAGCTAGCAATAGCTGGCAGGCCAAGACCTCACGAGGTTGTAGTGCCCAAGGAAGAAGAAGAAGAAAATAATCAAAAGCCAAGGACTCTTGAAAGTGCTCGTAGCAAACTAAACTCTTGTTGAATAACTATGTGCAGCTTATAGGATTTTGAAAAGGCATTGTTGGAAACTTTGTATCAGTTGGAGAGCATAGATGAACACGAGTAAGAGGAGAAAAAAGGAAGAAACATCGGAAAAAGGAAGGTCGCGCCTACCCGACGGGAAAAAGCCGAGCCAGTTACTAACTGAAGTTGAAACCGAAAGCTGTTACTGTTTTTTTGATTTCCTTAATATAACGATTTCTAAAAAATTCAATCGCGTTTCAACAGGCATATAATTTAAAAGAAACGATCTTTTCTTCGCCACGAACAATGCGACAAAATGAGTTTCCATCGTGTGGACGAAAATTGAATTACTATCCTTCATACAAAAGAATTTTTTCCAAGAACTTTTTCAAAAGGGCTCAAACATAGTGGAACGCTAACAAAATCGGCACTACAACATATTACCAGATCTTACGTTGGACAGTAGTTTAAGAAAAAAGAAAAGAACTAGCACTTACTTGGCTCACAGCTTCTGTAAACGGTGCCCCAGTGCAAACAGCCAGTACACATTGTGGTCCCCAAAAATTGGTACCCCTCAGGACAAGGTGCACTTGGCGAGGTGATTGCAAAAATCTAATCTGCCCAAGTTTGCTTTCCTGTGTACCTGAGACTTTGTCATAGAATGACCACAACAGTGAGGTACATTCTATGCAGTAAGGTTGGTTTATCACACCATTGGCTAGAATTCATGGGTTATTCTACTAGACCGTACACAATACGTGTGAGCCAACCTTACAACGTTGAGGATGGGACTAACCGAACCACGTTACTGAGCAAAGTACTTTGGTCAAGTTGAAGATATTCCAGGAACACGGTTGGGATGGAGAAGATTATTTTAGCGGTTGATATGGTCTCTCTTGAATGGTTGTTGATGGAAGTAGTTACACAGAACCGTTGAATAGCCTGATAAATCAGCGCGATGTTTACACGTTATACAAAGACGTTGTTTAGAATAGAGTATCTGTAAATATTTTGAAAAACAACCTACTCGATCAAAAAACTTTATTATTTATCATTGGTTCTTTGCAAGATAAAAATTCTCAACGGTCAATTCTTGCATGAAATTAACATCCCGATACGGCGTTTGATACGGGCATGCTTAACATCTTTTAAGGCCAACGCAGCCAGTCCAGGTTAGTAGAAAGTTGAAAGACAGCTTCTTTCATCACCGACGAATTCATCCGTGACAGTCGGATGCGTTTTTTCTCTCACTCTCTCTCTCTCTCTCTCTCTCTCTAGTTCCATCAATCTATCCCCACTCACAGCGAACGATGAAGTGGAAAAGAACCGTTTTACGTTATCCCATATCAAATAAAGAGCCAGGATACGCTCCACTGGAGACAATCAATCAGAGGGAATAGAGATTGTAGAAGATTTGCTCTGATGCGAAGTAGATTGCCTTTCACATTTCAAAGTCAAGCAGTGGGACGGGATGGTGCTGTGACCCATCGGAATGTGGCTCGATTCGCCTTTCAGCTGCGGCATAATGTATTCTTCTGCTGTCGCAAATCATTACTGTGCGCCACACCGTGATGATACTGTTGAAAACAAAAAACGAAACTTGTTTTAAAATGCACTACTAAGGACGCTTCAAACACTGTTCAAACACAACGGTGCACTTAGCGCTGGGTTTGAAAAATGCAACGTTTAACACTTAGCGTAGCGCTCGTCTGCACCCGAAGAGCAACACTGGAAAATGGTAAGGCAAATAAAAGTTTGTCGAGTACTGCGTTGCAATGGTTCTGCAATTAGTGCGATGGTACATCAACAAATGTGTCGCCCGTACACACCTGCTGCTAGTGAACCCAGCCTGGCGTAAAGATGGCGTTAATAAGCTTGTTGAAAACTTGTCGCATCATTGCACCATGTTTCCTCGGTCTGCAACATTTGCACTCATTATTACCATCCGGCAGCAGGTGAGGAAGTCGACTGCAACCAACAGAGCGACAACGAGGGACCTGAGAGAGATAGAGAGCACGCGCATAAAATACATAATTTAATAGATCGTAAAGCTCGACTGTTTTGCCTTACCCCAAATATTTGATGTCATTTTTACTGCGAATTTCAATTTCGACCCGCGCAGCAGTACTGGGCTTCGCCGCACGAACAACGTTGTGTAAAAAAAAGGCAGGGCGTCGCAGCATAAAATCCTTCTGACATATTATGCTCATTTATTGCAGAATCATACGGCTTGCACAATAATCCCCAACTACCGCCCCAACCAAACCGAAACTCAGTTCCGCCGCTTGGCACAAAGTGTACAGTCGCTGGAAAGTAGCTCTGGAGTTGCTGGGGGATTTTTTGTCCTTCCGTACTCCCATCGTCAGTATCAATTTAATTAAAAGCGTTTCACTTTTACAAGATCGCATCTGGTACGCGGACGAAAAATGGCCAGCAAAGAATTAGCGGGAAATTTGGCGCCCCGATTTGCCACCTTCAGCACCGCGAGTGAGGCTGGATCGAAAGCGGGACCGTTGTTTTATTTTATTAAACGTAGAGTAAAAAGGAATCGGTTGCGTCGATAGATTTTTCGGTTTTCCTTTTGCGTTTCATCATTTCGATGTGCTGCACACGTGTATGATGAACAATCTGCCGGTCGGCTGATTGATGCATGTGCTCGCTAATAGTGCACAAAAGTGTGCCTACAGGAACGCGAAAAAGCGGAACAGTTCCGAAGGGTAAAAAAGCTGCCTCGTGCAAGCCATTCAATTTCCGCGAATCGAGTTACTTGTGGAGTGGGCGTATGTGTGTGTGTGCTAGAGTGCGCACGATCCAAAGCACACGTGTGTCGGTTCCCATTCAGTTATCTGGAAATTTTGTTCAAGTTGGTGCGGAACGTTGGAGTGAAAAATCGAGATGGTAGGCAAATGTACGGAGGAATAGATTTTGAAGCGGGAAAAACTGGAATGGTATGAAGTTTGCGTTTTTATTTGTTGAATAACAGCAACGAGTTGTAGGGAGAGCTCGAGATTTACAATTGATTGTGCATTAAAAACTTCAAAGAGTTGATATTTAATTTTTCCATTTGAATCACGGTGCTATGATTCGACTAAGCTTTAGGGAAATAATGGAACAATTAAGGTACTAGATAGAATTTTTGTTAAACATATACAAAAAAAAAACATTTTCCGGCAAGCTGTAGAATCTTGTTGAGTGAGGTTTAAACTTTTTTCCCTTCGAGCCATTGTGCTATAAAGCTGCCTTAAGCTTGACCATACCAGCAGCGGGAAGAAAAATGGCGCAGTAATCCATCATCGCTAGAAGACAGGCACGCAAGCAGCAGCGAAAAACATGAGTAGTTGGTTACGAACCAGATGACACAGACACACCATCTGTTGAAAGTTTGGTTAGCCATATTACTGCCATCGTTTTCTGTGTTTAACATCCCGAAGCGAGTGCTCCAGCCGTTTTTGCGTAGGAAGCAATCTTGTTCACCCGTGTCGTCTCAAGAAGAACCGTAATTTGAGGAGCGTGCAATAAAATCTAAAGTTGCTATGGAAAATGTGTACTGCAGGCCTTCCGGCTAATAGGCGGACTTAGAAGCAACTGCCGATATGGGCGGCACACACACGTCCCATGTGAAGGACCCATGTTGACGGGATGTAAAAGAAGCCCAATTTTATCGATGGAACATTTTGCGTTGATCGGATATATTATTATTGGCCACTTGTTAAGGACATAAAAAGTGGTCGTTTTCATCAGCGTCTGTCTAATTGCTGCCGTCGGGTTTCGGTGTGGCGCACTGTAGGGCTAACAAATGATTTTATGACTCAAGTTAAAATTAACACCACGCGCCTGTTCTGAGAAAGGAAAGCCGCTTCTTGGATCATCATTTGTTACCCTTGGGACGTATGAAAAGCGTCTGCCGAGAGGCGAGAAAGCGACAGATAAATGCGCTATTGCTAGGTTTTTCAAGGAAATGTAAACAAAATAACATGAAATTTGCCTGTACAGATTGACAAGCAGTTTGAGAGAATTACTTTTGTCGGTTGGTCAATTGCGATGTAATATCCAGCGTTTTCTGGGAATTAAATAAAATATTTTCAAATACTTAAAGTGTAACAATCGCTTCTTCTTTAGGATTTATTAGTTTGAAACTTTTCTTAAGAATATTTTTTAAGAAAGAGAAAGACTTTTATGGTCATTCTAAAGATCGTACTAATGATGGACCATTAATTATGGGGAATTATTCGAAAATTGCCGACTTAGGACGGTAATTGACGAGCTGCGTTGGACAGAAATAATAGGTACGTCATTTATTTGGAGATTTAAGCGAATGAAACAAAAAAAATCCGCAGGGAGTTAGACATTTTAGACATTAGAGTTTCAAAATTTTCAGTAAAAAAATATTTTTAACAAAATAGAACTAACTTCGGTCAAAGTGATCCCATTGATGTTCTGTGTTGTTGTTGTTTGCTTTATTTACGAGGCTTTTTGCATTCGCCTCTCTTAATACTAGGTATTGATAATAAGAGATTCCTCTTACCCACACATAAAAAAGAAGAAGAAAAAAAAATCCACATACGTATTTATACACACACACACACACAAATAATATCAAAAAATGTATCTATATATATATAAATAATGGTAATAAAAATAGTGAAACAAAAACGAAGAGTAGAAATTGTAAGAGAAGAGTAGAGTTTATAATTCACTGTAAAGTCCAGTTTCTTTTAGAAAATTCAACAGCTTTTCTATTTCTTTTTGGTTGTTCGACAGTACCACGTCGATATGATTTCCAATGTCGAATTTCTGTCTTTCCACGCTGTATCCGTAGCAGTCAATAAGGATATGATGAACTGTCAATTCCACTCCACAGAACGAACAGATTAGAGGAGTTTCTTTCTTCAATCTGTGCGTGTGGGTCAGACGCGTGTGGCCAATTCGCAATCTAGTAATCACCCTTTGATCGTTTTGGTCCGGTGGATCGGTCCACGGTGCTGTAGATTGTTTGATGGCTTTGAGATTGGTGAGTGGTAAGGTGTTCCACTTGTTCTGCCAGTGTTGTTCTATCAAATTTGTCCACCAAACCGTCGCATCGGCTCTGGAGATGGGTACTTCGACAAGTTCCTTTATTCGTCTACCCTCATTTGCAAGTTGGTCTGCTGTCTCGTTACCCTTTATTCCACAGTGTCCCGGTACCCAACAGTAAACGATCGATCGGTTTTCTGATACCGAATCAATAGCCTGCAAGTGTGGATTCCGTGAGCTGCCTTTTTCCAAAGCTTTCAGAACGCTAGCGCTATCTGTGAAGATAACGTTAGGTCTGTCCCTGACAGTGGCTTCCTCTGATGCTATGGCTATGGCTATAGCTTCCGCTGAAAATATGGACGTATTTTCAGGGAGCTTTATGCTGCTGCTGGTATTAGTGGAGAATATTCCACAGCCTGCAGAGCTGTTGTCAACTGAGCCATCGGTGTAGATCTTGTGGAAGATGCCATATTTTTCCGTTATCAACTTTTGGAAGTGCTTCAGTGCTATCTGTCTGTTAGCTCCCGCTCCAAGCAGTCTGTGTAAAGTCCAGTCGACCTGTGGGCTGTCACTAAACCAAGACCTATCAGAATTTTTGATGAGCTGGGCGATTTTTGGAGTGTTTTGACCTGTCAGTTGTTTAAACAGATTGTTGGATCTTTCGAGAAAAGACTCTGCTATTAGGCCTTTCTCAAGCAGTCTGCCGGCTGCATTGACTATTTTCAATGCTATAACATAGTCTAAAGGTAACTGACCACTTTCACATAAAACAGCATTATTTGGACTGGTTATAAAAGCGCCGGTTACTTTTTTTAAAGCGGATTGGTAGATAGGCGAAAGTTTGGCGCTAAAGTTAGTACTTCCCATAGTGACAAATTCAATACCATACAACAGCTTAGGGACAAACCAACTGTTGAAGATATTGATTAGAGTCTTTCTAGACGATCGCATTCTTCCGCAACCTAATAGCTGCAACAGGTGTAGTCTACCTTTGATACCTTTTTTTATGTAGAGAAAATGCTGGCGAAATTTTAGACGAGAGTCTATCACAATTCCAAGAATTTTGGCTGATCTTACATTGGGAACAATGTCTGAATTAATTTTTATAGGTTTCAATGTTTTGTTGTGTGAGTTATTACAAATGTGTAAGATTTTACTTTTCGTAGTGGATAAATTATGACCGTTTTTGCAACACCAGTTATACAGTTTTTTTAAAGCGAACTCTAGTTTAATTCTGTTATTTTTTTCAGAGATGTCCGATGAAACTAGGATTATATCATCCGCGTAGATAAAGGTTTGAATATTAGTGGGAATATTTGAAATTAAGGATTCCAAGCTAATAAGGAAGAGGATAGGTGATAGGATTGCTCCTTGTGGGACCCCGTTTTCTAGATTTTTTAGATCGGATGTACTAGCTCCTATTTGAACTTGAAATGTACGGTCAGCAAGGAAATTCTGAATGAACTTGATCATACGACCTCCTATACCCCATTTATTCAGTTGCTCAAGTATGCCCGGGCGCCAGGTACGATCAAAAGCTTTAGATAGATCAACCACTGCACAATCCGTATGATGTTTATTTTTTCTGGCCTCTGCCAAAACATTCTCAAAACTGGCAAAGTATGATTCAGTACCACGACCCCATCTGTATGCGTGTTGTTGGTTACTTAGAAGTTTTCTCTCTTCTAGTTCAAGGACTAAACGTCGGTTAACCAACCGTTCCAGAACTTTACTAATACAGCATAATAAGGATATGGGTCGATAACTGTCAACGTTATGGTTGGGTTTTTCTGCTTTTAGAATAGGTACAATGAAGCTAGATTTCCATTTGTCTGGAATCACACCTGTATTCCAAATGTTGTTGTATATGTTGATGTTATGTGTGTGGCGTTTAATGATGTGTCAGAAATATTCGACTTTAATGTTTCCAAGTCTGCGTTTCGTGAGCGTCTGCGTATTTTTAGAAACTAAGATAATTTTAAGAAATTCATGTAGACTGTTGTCCGATAAATAATGTGAATAAATTAAATTTAAAAAAAACGCCACTAGCATTTTGATGCTGCTGTTTACAGCTTCTACCGTGCATGAAAAACGTTCCACAACACTAAACTCCATTCCAATTTCAAATATCCCGAACGAGTTTCCAATCCCATGCCAAAGCTTACCTTTAAGCTTCGTGTCAAACGCTACACACCAGTGTTTTTTCGGCCGACACAAAACCACCGCACACCGTTTAGTGTGTCTGCGAGTGTTCGCGACGTCATTGTGCCACTCAAAATCGCGTGGACCGGGTAGCCCTAATCCTTGTACCGAGAGTGGGCGCACAGCAACGCGAGCGATAACGATATTTCACACCTTCCGGGTTCGGGTTCGGGTTTTATTGCGCCGGGCACAAAAGCTTCCCGTAGTGACACCCTCGGGAAAAGCTTGCGTTGGGCGTTTTGCGTTTTTCAATCAGCTAAAATTTAAATGCCAAATCTTCTCTGGCGATGACTTGTGGTGTGTCGGTTTTCAGTTTTGCCTTTTTTTTGTTATTGTGTCGGCAGAGCGAAGCGCAATCGTTAACATTCTGTCGCGTTTGGAAGGTTGTTGTTATGCTTTGTGTCTCATCGGATGGGTAGGTCATTGATTTGGCTCGTTTCGTTTTGTTTTATCGTCATCAGTTTGGCTTTTGTCGGCAATCTGGTGTAGATTGGTGTGACACAGCAAGTGAAAACGCTTTGATCAAAGGCATTGAAGTACGGTGCGTTAGATGTTTGTCACTTTTGCCACTGACAAAGGGTTTAGGAAATAGTTGAAGGGGTGTTTTTTGTTAACCTTTAGACCTGTGAAGTGTGTAAATAAAATCTACGAGCTATGTGTTATATTTTACACTTTGTTTTAATTTAAATCAAACTGTAGAAACGTGAAAAATGATCTCCACTCGTTTGTGTGTAAAATTTATGTACTCAATAAATCTAATTTAATACATTTTATATACTTTTTTTTCTCTGTAGCTTAATTGTGAAGATTTAATCATTGTTATGTTGTTTGTTTTGTTAGTTATTTCTTTTTATTTTGACTACTAAAATTAGTTTGACATAAAATTCCGTTCCCTTTTCCTAGCATGTTATTACACTTGGCACGCGGAATTCTCTGTCAAAAAACATAAGTGACAGAAAAAATCCGGAATTATTCCTGTAATAATCGCTTCAATATGTAAAACTATGATAATGGGATCTTTTTCTTATGCGTTATTCTTATTATATTCGTTATGCGTTATTCGTTATATTTTATTGCGTTGCGTTAATAGGAATAGGGTGCATGTTCATGTTACTTTAATAATTATATTATATTTTTCGCCGAACTCCATAACTCGAGCTACAATAGCTGAATACTTTATAATGTACTGATGATATTACATGAAATTTTTTGTTGTTTGTCCTTAAAAAGTGATGTCGAATTTGTAAGATAGACGTTTGACGTTTCAGTTTTGACGTTTGACAGTTTTGTGTTGTGCCATAGTCACTGGTAGTTACTAAACAAAGCTCTGTGCAATTTCAGTGCTGTTTCCGACTGTGAGGTGATTGTTTTTGTGATTTTCCTGCGATTTATTAGTTGAAAGACTACTATTTATCCATTTTTATTATTTACTTATAAAATAAACACGTCGTCATTATAAACGAAGAGCTACATTGCGCCATTTTAAATTATTTTAAATTATGTTTAGCTCCTTGCCCAACCTTAAATGATTTTCAAGTGAAATGATAATCATAAATGTAATCTTTAGTACTTCCATTAACTTGTTGTTGTAAACTGAGCATCATTTATTGAATCTGTACAAAAAAAGAATCACTAGCCCAAAATGTCTGTATTTTTCACGCGTTCACCAATATACGTAAACACTTACCGTGGTACCGGTAATTGATGAACAATTGCTTTTTGTGGTTATTGCCCACCCTGGAACAGCCTGTTCTGGTAGTTTGGTTTGTGAACGCGTACCAGCCATGCTCGTGACACACGTTGTT
This sequence comes from Anopheles maculatus, assembly GCA_002091835.1. Classification (NCBI taxonomy): domain Eukaryota; kingdom Metazoa; phylum Arthropoda; class Insecta; order Diptera; family Culicidae; genus Anopheles; species Anopheles maculatus. Next base: position 83,702 of record KZ062195.1, read on the forward strand.
TGTTGCCAGCGTCTAAAGCTTTTGCGTTTCACGTGATAAAGAAAAATGCCATTAAAGGCTTACGGAGCATTTTTTTTCTCTCTGTTTCGTCGCTTAGCTTACGGAAAATGGTTCAACAGCATTTCAATGATCTGCCTGACCAACCCATCAACATTAAGCCTTCGGTGGGCTTTCGCATTCTTTGCGGTTGTCGTAAATTTCGACAGCTACTGATGAAACAACTCCATTTGGCAAGTTGGGAATTAGGGTGTTTTTTATCGCGCACATATGGGTGTGTGTTTGTGTAACATCTCGCGCATCCATTCGCTTTTGAGTTTGAGTTGCAATGCGTGTTCACACCGAAGGATGTCACCATCCTTCCAGCAGTCGTTTGCAATATACGTACACCAGGTACACCATCCATCCAGGGGTGACACAGACAGTGTGCAATTCCGGGGGACGTTTAAATGGAAATTTTAGTGCCCGCTTGTTGAGCAAACAGCAAACCACTAAAAAAAGTCATCAGTTTTGAGGCAATTTAAGTGGGGCTGTTTTTAAACAAGGTAAATGGAAAAAGCTTTTATAATGCAAACAAGCATCGCCCATCGGGCGTGGGAGCGGGTTGGACTTTATTACATCCAGCAGGTGGCCTGGGTAACAATAAAACCGTAAACATCGAAACGTAGCGACTGTGGGAGCAATAAGCGCGTACCGAGCTGGCAAACATTTGCCGACACCGAACGGAAACACTCCGACCCGGTGGAAGTACTGCACACCGCGGACAATTATAATTGTTCGTGACGGAATCAACCGGGAACGGCATTCGGGTGTAAAATAAACGACAAGCGAGTACCACTTCGGTTTGCAGATGGTGTCATACATTTTTTAACGCATTTCCTCTTAGGTCAGACTGGCCGACTACGTGCTGTTTGCGCTCCGGTGAATCATCATTTACCGATCAGGCACTCATCCCCGGCAGGCGGAGTTTTTAAATCTTCCGAATAAGTAGAAGCAAATTGGAACGCTAATTGGACTGCTTATGGCTTTAATGAAGTTTATTGTTGCAGGTTTGATGACCGCTGGCGGTAATTTGAATGTAGGTTTAAGCGTTTATTTAAAAAGAAATTATGCAAAAGAATAATTAACGCTCTGGACAAGATAAAGCATCCTTTTTGTAGAAAGAAAGCTCTCAGTCTCTCAGTCACTATAAAAAAAGTCAAAATAACAGTTGGAATGATAGTGGAGGAGTTGGTGTGTGTCATGTGATATGTCATATGTCAATATTTTGATACGTTTTTGTCCAACGATTTGACTTTAGCTTAAAATAGACATCTCTGTCTTTCCAATTCTTTACAGCGAGAATTCCCTACAGACCTTAGAAGAGAGAAGTCCTGGTCCGAGCTAAGGCAGTCTTCATAAAACATAGATGTAGAGAAACGCTCAACGGTGATTTACAAGCAGATGATTGTATCTTAGAATTCGACCAAAACACCTAACTAGGGTCAAACATAAGATAGAGCTAGTGATGTTGAGTTACGCTCTAGAGGGCTGACTGAAAATCTGTATTACACTTTTCTACAGCCTATGGAAAATTGTCCACTCTAAATACCTGTCACGCAGGGACGAAATAGGGACTGTCTATAACCCACATACGCCTCTGAGACTTTTGACGATTATATCTTAGTTCCGTTCGAGTGGATAGTAATCTGATGTAATCTGATTTGTCCCCGTATATTTACAACGACAATGGAGGATCTGCTATATTGTCACGCTCTACGAGCTGTACTGTTGTCTCATCATCGAGCAGCGAATTATACGTGCTTGATTCCTGGGGGCTGGTCACTTCTTAAGAATGACAACCAAGACTTTAAAATCTTTTTAGGTCATCCACAAGGACAGAGAAGTGGTAAGCCCATACTAATATGCAGTGATGATGAGACTGGTGATAGTTGCGACAGCGGCGCCGGTCTTCTCACGGCAGGACCGGGGTTCAAATCTCATCTGGGCCGATCCCCCATAGTGAGGACTGACTATCCAACTATGCGGTAATAATAAGTCTAGTAAGTCAAAAATGTTAGGCATAACCTAATAGGTCATTAGGCCAAGATATAAGAAGAAGAAGAAGTAGAAGAAGATGTTCATCCGTTCGCCAGACAAGATATCGGATTGGCGTTAGACGATGAATAGTATCAAGGTTGCATCTAGCAATGATTGCGATTAGATTGTTGTAGTGACTGTTAAGTAAGTAGTAAGTTTAGTTTATAGTATATGTTTTCTTCTAACAAAAACCTGCGTTAAAACGAAAACGCAAGATATTCGTTTTTATTTACGGTAGCTACAACGTGCAAGGAAAAAAAACAGTAATGATAAAAACCGACAAAATCTATCAAACGAGTTATAATGAAAATCGTAAATCACACAAATTGGATGAGGAAAACATTCCATCATGAAAATGGAAATCAATGCTGATTGGATTCGAAAATTGTTTGTTTGTAAATGGAAGTTTTTTTTTTCTTCATTATTATTTCATAAGCTTGTCAACTTTTTACTTTCGCTCTCTTTTTCGCTCTGATACGTGACATTTGATTCCGTGTCCCATCGGCAAAGAGCATGGCAAACACGCACGCACACTTGATTTAAATTTAATCCGTCAACAGTGTTCCCTTACCACAGACGGCACAGCAAGTCGTACGGTTGGCTACAGATGTTTCACCCATCTGGTGCAAAAGAGGCTTTCGCGAACCGCGAATCAACGAACCACCCTATTTCCCACCCGACACCTGTTTCCGTCCCAAACATGGCCGATCGATTGCGGTATTGGTTGTTAAAATGGTGCAGTTGGGCTCAAGCACCACACGCGCGTATGCGTGATTAGATTGAGCGATAAATGAACAGTAATCATTTCTGGGGGTTTTACCGGTGACATTTTCCCGCACGCTCTTTTAACACTTAGGCTCAGCAGTTTTACGAAGGCAGATGGGATCGGGAAACGTGTGCTGTTGACGGGTGGTAAGGATTAGTGTAAAGGGGAAGAGTTGTTTAGGGAAGCAACAAGTTGGATTGAATTTTATTTAACAAAAATTCATGAGGATTTGCGTCGTGAAAAAGGGGAAAACTGTGGTTGCTTGAGCTCGGCAGCAAGCATGCCGCTGTTCGACAGATGGTGGTTGTAGGCAGCATACCACACTCATGGCAAGTATTGAAAAGCTTCTGATTCTTCCCTCACATCAAACGGCCGAACGAGCAACGAAAGCATACGCTTTGATGTCATATTGATGACGATTTTTCAATAAACAAAGTTATTAAAATATATTTCCCTCCAGAAAAGCAATAACGGCAATTACAAAAGTAATATGGAAAATGTCTACCTTTATGAGATATTGTTCTATAAGCTGGTGTGGTAGCAATACTGCACTGGTAAGGTATGGATCCGAACCCTCTTGAAGGTCAACAAAGGCTCTCCATACCCTACTTCGACTCAATACGTCCCCGGCGTATAGAACGGTAACATGTCTCTCCAAATATCTGAGCTTGGGTATACGGGGAAACCCAACCCCTTGGGAAGATGGGTGATATGGCTAAATTGAGCGGAGGGGGACAGCTAGCGTCTGTTCTCCATGTTAGGGGCGGCTAGCTGTCCTTTCTGTCCTGGCTTCCTACGGGACTTTAAACAGCTAGGAAGCGTAGGCCCTCCGACGAGACAGGGGGTTGGGGGAGAGGCCTTGCAAGCCACCCCCAATAATACCGCAACGAAAAGTGAACAATTTATTTCGAATCGGAAAAAACGATACCGACCCACGCAACCGAAAAAGGACAACAATTGGAAACTCGGAACATGGAACTGCAGATCACTCACAGCACCAGGAAGTACCCGTATTCTTTCGGATGAGGTGAGGGCCCGCGGCTTCGGAATAGTAGCACTTCAGGAGGTGCGCTGGAAAGGAGTGACGGAGCGTCCCTATCGCAGTGATTGCATGATCTACCAGAGCGGTGGAGACAAGCAGGAACTCGGTACGGCGTTCCTGGTCATAGGTGAGATGCGAAAGCGAGTGATCGGATGGTGGCCGATCAACGAACGGATGTGCAGGTTGAGGATCCGTGGAAGGTTCTTCAACCTGAGCATTATAAACGTGCATAGTCCGCACCTTGGAAGCACCGATGACGATAAGGAGAGTTTTTATACGCAGTTGGAGAGGGAGTACGACCGCTGCCCACAACACGATGTGAAGATCGTCATCGGAGATTTTAACGCTCAGGTCGGACGGGAGGAGGCATACAAACCCACCATTGGAAGTTTCAGTGCCCACCAGCTGACGAACGACAACGGGCTTCGGCTTGTTAACTTTGCCTCTTCCAAGCACATGACCATTCGCAGCACCTTTTTCCAGCATGCACCTCGGTTCAGCTATACCTGGAGATCACCACAGCAGACATATTCCCAGATCGACCACGTTCTCATCGATGGAAGGCACTTCTCGGATATTATCGACGTACGGACTTACAGAGGAGCAAACGTCGACTCAGACCATTCCCTGGTTATGGTTAAGCTACGCCAGAAACTCTGCGTAGCCAATACACTGCGCTATCAGCCCGCCCCAAGGCTCAACACGGATCGGCTGAGGCAAGCTGATGTGGCGAGGGACTACGCGTTCGCGCTTGGGGAAGCGTTGCCGGAGGACACCACTACCGAGGCGATGTCCCTCAGTGACCACTGGCGTACGGTGGAACAAGCCATCAGCACCACAGCCGAACAAACCATTGGCCGCGTAGCACGTAACCAGAGGAAGGAATGGTTTGATGACGAGTGCAGACGAGCACTATCCGAGAAGAATGCAGCGCGATCCCGAATGCTCCAGCGCGAAACCCGACAGAACGTGGAGAACTACACACGACTGAGAAGGCAGCAGACGCGACTCTTCCAGGACAAGAAGCGCAGTTTAGAGGAGTCGGACGAGCAGCTGATGCAGCAGCTATCTCAGTCGGGGGAAACTCGTAAGTTCTACAGGATGCTGAATGCGGCACGAAGCGGTTTTACTCCCATGATCGCCATGTGCCGCAACGCGGAGGGAGATATCCTGTCGGACGAGCGAGAGGTGATCGATAGGTGGAAGTGCTACTTCAACAGACACCTGAACGGAGCGGATACAGGAGAGAACGGACCAGGCGCAGAAAGCAGAGGAGAGCAACACTACAACAGCCAGCATGATAATGACGAAGTGCCCCCGCCATCCTTGGATGAAGTCATCAGTGCTATCAGACAGCTGAAATGCAACAAATCGGCTGGCAGTGATGGGCTGGTGGCTGAACTATTCAAGATGGGCCCAGAGAGGCTTGCCGCGATCATGCATCGGCTGATTGTTAGGATATGGGACCAGGAAGAACTACCGGACGACTGGAAACTGGGTGTTATTCACCCAGTGTACAAAAAGGGCGACAGACTGGACTGTGCTAACTTCCGAGCCATCACAGTCTTGAATGCTGCCTACAAGATCCTGTCCCGAATACTCTTCTGCAGACTTGCGCCCCTTGCTACAGATTTCGTCGGGAGCTACCAAGCTGGATTTGTTGGAGGGAAATCCACTATCGACCAAATCTTCACTCTACGGCAGATCCTCCAGAAGTGCCGGGAGCACCAGATCCCCACGCACCACCTGTTCATCGACTTTAAGGCAGCCTACGACACCATAGATCGTACCGAGCTATGGAACATCATGCGGCAGTACGGTTTCCCTGCGAAACTGGTACGGCTGTTGAGGGCTACAATGGACGGTGTGCAGTGCAAGGTGAGAGTGTCGAACATGCTGTCGGATTCGTTCGAATCTCACAGGGGACTGAGGCAAGGGGACGGACTCTCCTGTTTGCTGTTCAACATTGCTCTGGAAGGTGTCATGCGAAGCGCGGGCTTCGATATCCGGGGCACGATTTTCACCCGGTCTCTCCAATTCCTTGGCTTCGCGGATGACATCGACATCATCGGGCGAACATCTGCGGCGGTGTGCGAAGCGTACACCCGACTGAAACGCGAGGCCGATAGGATTGGATTGAGGATCAATGCGACGAAGACAAAGTACCTGCTTGCCGGAGGCTCTGACCGTGATAGAGCACGACTCGGAAGCAGAGTATTAGTTGACGGCGACGATCTCGAGGTAGTAGAGGAGTTCTGCTACCTTGGCACGATCGTAACTTCGGACAACAACGTAAGCAGCGAAATCCGAAGGCGCATTGTTCAGGGGAATCGTGCCTACTACGGACTCCACAAACTCCTGAGATCCAGAAGACTCCAACAACGCACGAAATGCGCCATATATCGTACACTGATACGGCCGGTAGTCCTCTACGGGCACGAGTCCTGGACTATGCTGGCGGAGGACGCCAATGCACTCGCCATTTTCGAACGGCGGGTGCTACGGACTATCTTTGGCGGTGGGTGCGAGCAGGGCGTGTGGAGAAGGAGAATGAACCACGAGCTAGCTGAGCTGTTCGACGATGCAGACATCCTGACGGTTGTCAAAGCCGGAAGGATACGCTGGTTGGGCCACGCGATGAGGATGCCGGACTCATGCCCTGCCAGAAAAGTGCTCGTCAGCGACCCGTTCGGCACGAGGCGTAGAGGAGCCCAGCGAGCTCGTTGGCTGGATCAAGTGGAGTCTAACCTGAGGGATATCGGATGCAGCCGGGGATGGAGGAGTGCAGCCATGGACCGAGTTTCCTGGAAACGGATTGGACACCAGGCCATGTCTGTTAGACGTGCTCCCTAGGAGCAGGCCACAAAAGAAGAAGAAGATGAGATATTGTTCATGCTCAAAAAAAAAAACCGAAATTTGTTTATTGTACCTGCTTTTGTACTACGAAAAGTGTACCATCATTACATCGTTTGTTGGCAAAGAAACGTTTTACATTCACATTCAGCAGACGTCCAATAGATACAACGGACTGTTGATTTTTCTATTGTTGTAAATGGAACCAATTTGATCGGTTCGCCGTTTCCAAGGAACTAAACTCGCCCAGCTCTGTCCCACAATAGCTTCAGCATCTTAGCAAAAATGACATGCAAACGCTTCTTCATTGCCGATAAAGAGCATTATGATTGAACGATTCAATGACTCATGTCTTGCCGTAAGTCGGTTGGCTTCTCTGGCCGATGAGTCCTGTCTGGTCGTCCTAACATTTAGAACAAACATTGCTGCAGCATCCAGATAAAAGCCCTTACAAAGCCTTCACCAACAGTAGCGAAAGAATGACCATTCATAGCATTCACTAATTTCGTACGTTGTCATGAAAACGAGAGACACAAAAAAAACCTTCTCCAACTGGGATAGGAACCATTCGCTAGAAGCCGAAGCCGATAAGCTTGTCGGATTACTCTAGCTCGGTAGCTCGACCGGTCTTTGGCGGCACTTCATCATACAACGCAGGTCAATTACGAGTCATCATCACCATCATCACCGATTGCATAATTCATGTAGCTTGCCCAGAAGCTTCGAGCGCGCCTTACAGCTTTCGGGCCTACTGGCAGCGTTCCTGGCCGTGAATGTGTGGACTGTACGGTCGAGTTTCTGGCTACCACGAATCTTTGGCTAGCTCATCATGTCTGATTGATTGTTTGGTCGGTGAATTTGTTAGCTTGCTGGTCAGTGCTAATGGTAGTGGCCCATGTTCCAAGTTGCGTGACCAGAAACCAGAAGATTGATTAACTCGCAGCCTTTGTCAACTCGATCGCTGCATTTTGTCTTAGATTACTGGCGGAATGTTGGTACAATGTTGCTCGGAGGTTTCAGATAAATCAAGCGAGGATGATAAGCGTTTAGATATTGAATATGTGCGTGTGCGTGTGAGTGTGTGTGCTGCATGTGCATGTGAACCGCAAACTCAACTGCCGGTAATTGTGTTGTTTACCGGTAGTACACCTGTGCTGCACGATTTGCTGCACAATGTAACGCTTCGAACTGGTTTGCTGTGTGCGCGTATGTGTGAGCACATTCGGTATTCAAACCAATCTTGGGTTGCAAGTGAATGCTATATAAATCACTCCTGTTTGGACAAAGTTAGTCATTGCATTCGCAAACAATTCACTGGAATGAGAAGAATTAGCACAATCAAAGCAGCATGCGGAAAGTATATATTTGGATAAGCTGAATTTGAAATTCAATAACTGCAATTATAATTGTCTTCTGGGTATGTAGACTCACATGCATGAGAATACCTGTTGAGAAAATATGTTCTTGTGCATTAGAACATCAAGCAAGCATCAATACAATTGCAAGATTTTATAAAAGGTTTAAAAGGTCCCAAAGTGATGCCCTTTTTACGACTCTCTTCGTTTCCGTAAAGCTTCTACCGCAACACTTGTCGGCATCCCTTGTAATGAATAAACGAAAACACTGCATTGTGTGGCTTGTATTATTTATCCACTCTACAAAATGGCATCCATCGGTATTGCTAATCCAACCAAATCCCCTCAACTTTGCACTCAATGTCGCCCTGGCGTGGATCTGGTTGATATGGAAAGCTTTCGGTTGCACCCGTAAGTGTCCCAAGCCATCAAAGACTATCGATGGAAAGCGTCAAGCATGGCGTAACATTGCAACAAACTCGGAACTGCATAGAAATGTGGAAAGTTGTTGATTTAAAATTCAGCATTCTTTGTTGTCTTTTTTAAGCCTGTATGAAGTGCCCAGGGAAAGCCGATACCTTCGCTGGTACGAACATGCAAACGCTTTGCAACGTGATATACTTCACACCAAGGGTTCCGGGAAGATGCTTTCGTAGGACAACCAAGATCTCGAAACGTTTTGCTTCGGCCAGGTGAGACATAAATTTTCCTAAGAAAACAACTTTATACTTGACTGGATTTTACCTCAACTCCGGGGCTTCATGACCGCTGTCGGAGCTTCTACACTTTGGGAGAAAATAGTGATAAAATGCAGCACATTGACAGGTACGGACGGCCAACACGGTGATACAGCAACGAAAGGAATCGTTCAGAGTTTGAACTTCTTACGGGCGAATTGTGGGAAGCGTTACCAAACCAAAAGCTCCTTTATGTTCTTTACAGGCTTAGCAGATCTGTCTGTGAAGCGTTTGATACCAAGTGCGATATTCATCGACCGTCATGGAGCAAAGAAGCAATCAAGTCAACGAATCATGTCTGAAGGAAGAGAAACAGTGCTAGTAAAATAAATAGGGTAAAACAAGTTAGGAAATTCTATTCTACAATCAGACTTTGAAGAATGTTTTATATGAAAACCAGCATGACAAATATCCTGGATTAATTATGATAAATTTTTCTTCTTTTCTTAAGTTGTTGAAAAGAAAGCATTAAAATCGAAAATGTTACAATAATCTAAACCTTTAAAATATGTAGCATTTTTTAACGAACAACATTACTTCTAAACATTTCTAAGCTATGTTGGAAGAAGACTTCAATTGTTAAAATATCCTTGAAACAAAAAATTTGATACAAAATAGATCTTCAGCTTCAATTTACCCAAAATCTTAGACTCACTGCCGGAAGTGCTTACAAGACATGATTTTTTCTTGATTCTTTCATTACCTTTTTCAACTTCAATACGAATTACTTGCTTTAGACAGTGTTTTTACCATTTACACCCATCCCGTTCTTTCCGTGGTGATGAAAAATTTAAATGGAATGCTGTGCGAAGCTGCAAAGTAAGTGAACAAATGGTCATAGTCTCTCCAAGGTCTATTTGCTCTACGTGTTGTTATTAAGTTGTTCGCTTCGTACCATCTTACCGATTTGGGGAATAATTGACTGGGGCATTCTTGTGGAAATTCGATGGCTTGTAGATACATTTTCGAGAGCGCTAGCTCTAGTGCCTGGATTCTGTTAAAAATGGGGATTTTTCTGAACACAGATGAATCTGTCAATGCTTTTCCCCTTACTGCAGAGAGTACATGCAACAAAGATAACGCAAAGTTCGTACCTTAAAGATGCTGGAAAATAATTTTAAAGCAAACACAAATTTCATGTAAACATATTACAATCAATATATTGCACGCTTTCACGAGGTGTCCAATGTTGTATTTTTAATATCCATTAGCAATTTGTGTTACTCTTTCGCATCTTGTCTTTTTCTTCGCAACTACTTTTTACAGTGCTTTTACGTGTTACCTGTAGTCTTGGATTTTCCCATAAGAAATTTCCTGACCCCCAACACATCTGAGAGCCAAGTAATGAGACCACGTAAAAGGCTTATGCCTGTAAAATCTTAATCAACCGAACCACCACCACCAACATCTTACACTCGACGATACGAAACTCGTCAACTCCTGAACAAGAGCAAGCATTTTTCCACGTCTGCAACCTCCTTTTTTGTCCGCCAGCACACGCACAGCCGTGGAGGATGTCCTTTGGGCTGAATAAATTAGACGCTACATTTACCTACGCGCTCAATTCAGCTTTAGTCAACCAGCGCGCCCAGTAAAGGCCATCATTTTCTCCTCCTTGCTTTGCAATGCTGCTTTTCTTCCTTTCCTCTGTTTCTGTGGTGGTTAAAAAATATTGAGTTCTTCTGTTTTCGGCAAAAGTCGGCGTTGGTGTGCGCTGTGCAGCTTCCCATTTCCGTTTTACGTGAGGTTAAGGTGAGCCCAGCCAGCAGGTATGGTGCCGGGTGGCTTTTAGACCGTTGTACGACGATTGAGGAATTACTAATGGGTCAATGGTCCGGAGCGAAGATTCACTTCCAAGCCGTTAACCTCACATCTTCGGGAACGGATTAGTACGGTAAAGGGATTGGCATTACAGGGCGTTGCGAGAAAGGCTTACCGTCTGTCAGTTATGCAGGGCGTACCGTGTAGCGGACAGTGTCTGCCGAAGGAAAGTGTCTTCAAAGCGATGGTTCCCGTTCTGCATTCTGGAGTTAGCGTCGAATCGTTACGCCAAAACCGCAACCTGCTTCACGGTGAATAATAAGTCATCCAGCCGAACTGCCTTTAAGTCTGTGGCCAGTCTGTTCACTTAGCCACTGGAAATGGTTCTGAACCGGAAGGTGCACGCCCCTGGGTGCGAACCTTGTGTGCAACTTAATTGAGTCGAGCCACACACGCTTGAGTTAGCAGAGATAAAGCGTGTCCGTTGTGCCGGTGTTACAGGATCCTTGGAGTTTTAGAGAAAATATAGAGAGAGAGCAAGAAATATGGAGCTAGCTTTTGTCAGCACCTTCTTTGCAAACTGGTTTTGAAGATTTACTACAGAAAGAGAGAGGAATGAAAAGAAGGTGATACAACTTTAACATTGGAAATGAAGGATTCAAGAGCTTTAAGAAAGGGCTTCAGATGACTGTCTGAATCAATGTGTTAATTTACGAAACTGCTGGATAAGATGTTGTTTTTATTATCTAAGTGTCTTTAAACTCATATATTAATTTCTTCACACCAATGTATTCTATGCTCGCAAGTGTTGTGGATAGTGTGCAAATGTCTTTATTTGTTCACGTCCGGTGCTCACTCTGCCTGCAGTATATTGATGATGCTAGCCACAAAACTAATGTTTCATTACTCTAAACTTCACATTCACAGTACAGTTAACGTTCTCGACACCATTACAGGTTAGATGTGTACCAAGAACATTACGTGGAGTTTGCTTTTTTACACCCGTAGTCCTGAAACACCGGAATCCCGAAGACCTTCAAGTAATTCATTAGATAAGAAACCGGTCTGACATATGGTTTGGACAGTCCACTCTACCGACGTGAACTTGTACTGCAATGTTTCATTCCTTACCGAGATAGTGGTGCTAATTTAACGTCCAGAGTTTCTTCTCGTCCTCACGGTTTGCGAATTGGTTTCTATTTGGGCCACAGTCTCCACACACACAAACACACACACGCCAAACAAGGATAATCTGCTGTAGAACAAATTATATCCTTCAATTCTGGCGGGATTCGTTCGCGATAAATACCATTCCTAAGCGTATAGTGATGCTTACGGTTCGTACCGAAGCTCGCAAGAAATACTAACCATACCCTTACGACGTTGCTGGCAACTCTGAATAGAAACAGTTGCGGGAAGGGTTTGTCTGGTAGTGGAAAGTCTTTCGTTAAACCATTTATCATCTGGTATGTTGTGAGGGGATGGACGCTAATGCGAAAACATACAGTGCTGCGGTAGTGTATATATTCGTTCCGTAAGTGTATGTTCGTTTAATCCTCTTTCCAACAAATAAAAAAAAAGCGACACACAGAAGCAGATAGTAGTGGTGGAGTTTTGCAAAACCTCAAAATGAACTATACCACGTATGCATGGTATGAGGTACCTCGCCAAAAGGACAGAAGATATCCTGGATGGGAGAATAAAAACCAATGCCAAGTACGGATTCGCTCATGAAGTTATTTTGGAGAAGATAATAAAAACGAACCGTATAAAAATAGACAGTGTTATCAGCGTCGAAGAACAGTGACGCCATCGACGAAATATCAACCCCCCCGTGGATGAGAAGAATGCGGCATGGAACAACAATGACACACTGTTTGTGTGTTTTGGTCCAGTGTTTGTTGTTGCTGATTTTATTTTTATGTAACATCCCTCCTGCCACTAGTCGCGGTTTGTCGCGGTGCGGAAAGTAATGTAAAGCAAGTAAAAGATCTGTACCACATGGATGAAAAGGAAGCGCGCGTCAGCTTTTACTTGCTGTGTGTGTGTGTGGTGCGGTGGGGAAAACTGGGGAATTAAATCGCATCAATTTAATGGAATTGGACTGCGAAGCGAATGGGTGCGCGTTGAAGCGTATTTCAACGATGTACTAAATCCACGCCGGCATAGCAAAAACGGTGGATCGCTCTTGAAGCAATGGTATACAGCACACAGTTTGATGGTTTCGCATGTAGCGCCCGGAGAGCATGTTGGCAAGCGACTGGCGATTTACAGATGGTATCAGACGAAGCAACAATTGTTGCATGGTGCGAATAAAAATCCTTTCGTTCTGCTACGTTCTAGACTGGGCTGATGGTGGTTAGGAAGAAAAGGGTTTATGAGCAAATAGTAAGTGATAAGAAAGAACTGGTTTTGAGACGAAACATTCTTGGCAACCAACAGGTAGTGCGTTGGCCAAAACTGTAGTTAAACAACGCGGAGCATGAAATGTGTTTTGCTTTGTTATAGATTTATCGCAATAGTTATTGTTGTGTCTGTGTATACAGGAGCTGGGTCTTTTGCACCTCTATATGATCAGATAACTCATATTTTTTCCAGGAAAACTGGACAGGAGCTTCAACTCCAGCTTTTTTGTACCGAGTTCTGAATAGGGACAGATAAGCTTCTGCCTGATAGAGCAGGAGTATCGCATCTTCATCATGCACTCAATTTGTTGTTTATTTCCGGTCATATATTCTCCAGGTTCTCTAATGCAAAACTAATTCTTCTTCTGTTTATGTCCTGCTTTCATACAACGCCAAGAATAGTCAATAGTATCTTCAGTCCAAGGCACTTGTAAAGCACTTGGGACTTGTAGCATCCATAATGCTACACATACATCACTTAGATTCTGAACTAAGCTCTCAATATAGCGTGAGTCAGTACAACGACGAGCTCTATGAACTGTACGGTGCTCTCACCATCGTGCAGCGAATTAAGCTCACCAGGCTCCCGTGGGGGGGACCTTGAGCGGTATCGAGGATTGCTGCAGCAGTATAAGACCGCGAAGCTCTGTTAAACATCAAAACCAGGATAGCAAGTTAAAACCCGACCTGACACACGAGTCTCTCAAACATCTTTGTATTCCATTGATCATCGGTAAAATCCTTAAGCTCGTTTATGCAAGTTCGATCGTGATGTAGAGATTGTTTAAGGATTCAAGACACATATACATGCAATATGAACCACAGTACTGTATACCACGCTTCACTTGAAGTTAATCATCATGAAGTGAGTAGATAGTTAACTTACTGAGTTAAACGTGCTTCAAGAAATTTCTCAAGATCTTTGGAATAAATTGATTAGCAGAAAGCCTAAACAATATATGTAACAAATATTATGGAACACGAAAGAATTTTTACTAGTACCGCTATTTTTATTCCATGACTTTATCGCTCTCCCTGCTATTTCGCTACTGATCCCCGTTTTTACTCTGCCCAACGTAATCCTTCACAGCTCTTTCGATACACGGTCCTGCCCGATGCCCAACTAACATTTTTTGGTTTTACATATAAATTTTAAAGAACTCAAAGATATCATTGGTTAATTGCTGAAGCGGAGACTTTATCCATCTTTGGGCACTTCTTTGTTTGATTGTCTCATTTAACTGATTGTCCTCTTCCTTATGACTTTCGAGGGTATCTCCTATTACAGTACGAATCGGATAACTAAAGAAGAATTTCTATAGCTCACATTTCGTTCATTCGTCAAGACATCTTTTGATCATCCCTTTCATATTATACAACAACAAATAACTCTTTTAAGTATACCGGAATAAATAACTACATCATGATTAGGACAAACTTGTCCTAAAGGTTTATAAAAAGTGTACTTTAAATTACTGTTACATAAAAGGTTTTACGTTTATGAGGTTCATTTTACGCTCGTACCAAAAACTATACGATGACATAATAAAACTCCTTTCATAAGCTGCACTTTTCCCAAGTTTTCATTCGTCCAATCCTCTTCAATAGCGCTGTGACTCGCGGAAAACTTCCTTCCCAACGTTAAACCCTTTCGATAGAATGTGCCGTGCGATTTAATGAGCCATGTGGTCCGGCTGGTCAGCACATTCCGTCAACATCATTCTTCATTAGGAGCTACGAAGTAAAAAATTGTCCACTCCCTTACGGTGCCAGCTCATTTTCACAGTCATTCCGTCAACGACTTTCATCTATGGGATTCACTTTTTTACACACCCCATCATCCGGCTGTCACACGAAATGGTCCCCCGCTGAAGAATGCACTGCTCCCGTTACTACCGTTTTTCGCATAGTTTCGCCGTAAAGAATGCGGTTCACGACAATCCCTGGTAGCCACCGTAAGGGATCGGTTGGGGTCACACAAGCAGCCGTTGAGAACCACTCAATCAAGCGTCCCGTTCGTTGGTGCGGACGGGATTGTGCGGGACGGATTCGATAAAATGATGATGAGTTCATAAAGCGTTATCAATGTTCATGCATCGCATCAACGCTCATTTTTTACCACCTCCTCCGGGACCGTCCTTCAACCGGGTTTACATTTCCTTGCTGGGCGCGATTCCAGCACGGATCCATCGCACTCGGTATGCTGTACAGCAGTGAAATGATGTAGAGCAAAAGGGTCATCAGATGGGACTGGGAATGATTTTATGTGTGTCTGCCAGGGCAACTCCACTCATATGTTTAGCCGGGAAAGCTCTCACAGGACGGGAGAGAGGTTTTCCTTTTTTTTGTCTTGTTGTTATTGTTGTAGCTTACACGCTTCCAGTGTGCAAGCGAGTGGAAATTTATGGACTGTCGCGCTTCCTTTCTGTTGCTCTGGTCCCTGTATGCCGCCTTGTGACACTTTCGCCTTGGTGTTGAGAATTGGCGCTGTACACACACACACACACACACAACTACCCATGCACATGTCATGATCCGGAGATGATGAAGCCTGTTGATGATGCCGAATGGATGGGTGATGGTAGCGCGTGAACGATGAGGCCGTGGAATGTTAATGCAATGCCGCCTTGGTGTGTGATGGAATGAAGCCAAACCACAAACACTAAATTGTTCAGCGCTGCGGGCACAACACACACACACATAGCGCTGACTGACGAAAGGAATCATAAATGCCCGTCAAGGATTGAAAGGATTCTTTTTCGCACGCCAGCAGCAGGCGCCATGGTAACTGTGGGGATTGTCGAAAACATGCGTCAAAATTTCACTTTCTCTTTTTGGGATGGTTGAACACGCGAACTGGCAAAGGAAAACGTTACATTTATCTCTGGCCAGATGAGTCTGGCTGAGTCTGGGGTAGAATGAAGGTTTTGAGGGTAAAATGTATTTTAAACATGGTGCCAAATGAATGTGCGTGGCTGATGGGCAAAGACGTGTCTGTTATGCTGTGTATTATTGAAGATTTATCTGGTTTTTTTTTAAATTCGCATCAAAATCTGGGAAAACATCTAGCCGAGTTTTTGGATATAGTTGGAAATTCTCAATAATCTCTATGAAATTTCCTCGCAATTCTTGGCATTTAACACCTTCATTGCTTCCAACATTATGCTTCGTTGCATTTTTTTTGCACTCCGTTCTTACGGAAATGCATAAATTTCAGCACATCGTTTCATCAAGACGAAATTGGAAATTATTAATGTATCACCCTTGTACTGCGGTAAGGCATCTCTGATGAACCATCAATCATAATTATGCATACTATCGCTACTTGTATGCAGCATACCGAAGGCGCACTATCCGAGGTCAATTTCTGATTTCCCAAATGCTTTACACCACAAACCAGGAACATAATTCCGATAGTCGTCATCCGCTCCACCCCTTGGTTCATTTGTGTCCGCTAGTAGCTGAGATACGGTTTTATTAAAATTTACACTTCATTAATACTAACGATTGCTTATGAATGATAGAGATACTTCAGCACGCTCAACAGCCGTAAGATAATCGTCCAAGCCATGGCCTCCGATCCCATTGACGGTGGACCAGTGGACGACGGAAGCCGGAAGAAATTTAAAGATGAAGCACACCACCGACCAAAGCATTTCCCATTCTAAACGGGATTAGATGGCATCATGGCGAAAAGGGGTTTCCGAAGTTCTCAGCCAAACCCTCCGAAAGGCTCCCTCAGGTGCACGAAAGATTTGCATGAATTTATGAACCATGAATTTATATGATCTTTCTATCCGGGTATGTTTTATGAGCATCGACTTGTTGGACTGTGGTCCCCACAAATGGGCCTAAGCTGTGATTGAAAGGCGTATCGTTCGTGTGGGAGGAAAATGTCAGCGAGGTTACCCATTGAAGTTGGCAATGAAGTGGTACTCATTACATAGTTTCTCGGGATTAGGTCGATATTTTCGTGTAATAAATATCTCATAAATTGAAAGTGTGAATCTAGATTCTGAATATTTTTGGTGAAGAAAAACAAGATGTATATTCTATTCTACTATTTGATAATTACCATCTAAAGTTACAACGCAACTGTTTCCATTTATGAAATTGGAAAGCACTCTTACTTCAAAAGTGGGATTAGTTTCCCGGTGCTTGTTTTCTCTTTGTTTCTATTGTACGGTACAGCTGCACCTTGCTTGGTCAGACCTTGATGCCCGTCCAGTTGTGGCATAAATTGACTTTTAAACACTTGCCATGCAGCGGCGAGAAATCCGTCCAAGCATACGGGTCCTGTCCCAGTGCCACCACTATCGATATGCGTTGCGGTCTTTTTCGTTCGCAACTCCCGGAAAACAAGATTTCAGTGATTAATATTTATGATCCACCGTCCGTACACACCGTACGCAGAGCATCAGATGAAACAACAACAACAGAATGATAAATGGAATGATCCAACCATCGACTAATGGCCGGCAGCAAGCGATAGGCAAAACAGCTGCCCTCGCTCACAAAGAACTTTTGTACTTGGCACGAAATGTCTTCCTTCCTGGAGAGCGCGCTTCACTTGCACGTTTTTTTGCTGCTGCTACTGCTGCTGCTGTGTGTGTGCAGCCGGTCGTGTTGGGTTTGTTTTTGTGATTGTGATTAGATAGTTGCGCTGCGAAAACGGCGAAAAGAAAGTACCACACCACCACCACAACAAAACGCTCGGCTAGGAAAAGCTGTCAAGGAAAATGAAGTAATGGAAGTTGAAGCAAATGTTTACCGAACACGACCCTGGCCAGTGTCGGGAATTATCTACTCAAAGGTTCTCAAAAGGGCAGCTGTGCAGCCGTTTCGCGCCGTTGTTACGATGAGACGTAAAATACAAACACACAGACAACAGACTGCACAGGCTTTGGGGCAGCTGATGGTCGTCCGGGTAGTGGCAGAGCCAGCCGTACCAACCACAGGCTAATGTACGCAGCAAAGCCATGAGATTGGGTGCCCGGCAGGTTGGCTGGAAGGAATAGCCAAATGGGGCTTTCTTTTTGCATCCCAAATCACCTACCTATCGGCACGGTGCTGGGTGAACAAAAACCGAACCAAACAATATAATTAGCTAATTTTCTCGGGACTGAAGCGCTAACTAGCTTCGCAATAACTCATCCACTAGGTTTCTGCAGCAAAATGGTTTTCTTCAGTAGAATGAGAAAGAGATAAGGTTATATCATTTATTTTATTTAATGTGTGTCAGTTTTTCAACTCTGTGAAACATTTGCATCAGCTGTAATAACCGAAATTGGAACTAAAATTCGTTAAGAATTTCTATTCCATTTTTTTTCTAACAACATAGTTCAACGTCTTTGTGTTGCAACCCGTAGAAAGCATAGCTTATCAGTATCGTGACATCGCTTGAAAATTTTATGCACAATTTATCGCTAATTGATCAGAAACTTTTCCCATAACTCACTGATTGACTTGGGGAAACTCCATCACATCGATGGTTGATAACGGATACGGTGGATACTTCACCCGACAAGGTGTATTGATGCACTATGTCGCTGAAGAAGAAGCGTGTGCTAGAATATGTCGTGAAGCGCGTGATTTTGAAAAATAATTTACGTTCACCTTGTACCTCGTTTACCTTGTGAAATCTGGTTAAAGCTGTTGTGACCACATTGGATAGTGGCCGTTCAAAAACCTTGGGAAATGGACAGAACACAGAAAAATATTTCTACAAATAAATTTTTTAGCCCAAGTAACAATCCATTTTGTTTGGAATTGTTGTCTCATCTGTACAGACATCGTTATTGCTCTTTTTTACCAATTGCGATTTTAATTCATTTTCGCTCTTCTTCTATTTTAGCAACACATTTACATTTCTCTTAGCCTATTGTAGAGGAACTCATAAATGAACATCATACTCTAAAATCAAATCACTCCCACTTCAACGGCCTGAAGTAGTTACCTCCGTAATAGAGGCCTCCTCTGCCGGTGAGAGAACCTCTCGTTCATCGTTCCGGATACTTATCATAACTGTTGCAGCCCCAGCAGGGCCTTTGACATCCTCCTCCTGGTGGAACTGATGGAGGCGTTCTCTCCTATACTCTGCGTCTCCAAACCCGTTGCATGACTACATGTTGTTCATGCTTTTGGCGTAGTATTTCGAGGGGAAGAGGTCTTTCCCTGTTACGTCGAAACATGGGAGGTGGTGTTGCTTTGACTCTCAAATACTCACGG
>KZ062195.1:102945-151327 GCA_002091835.1 Anopheles maculatus
AGGTCTTTCCCTGTTACGTCGAAACATGGGAGGTGGTGTTGCTTTGACTCTCACAGCCTCGACTTCAGCGGGCAGGATTTCGCCTTCTCGAACTACATTTGCCGCTGCTACCACTGTATCCAGCCAGTCGCGCTTTCCAGTTCATATTGGCACAGATCCGGTTCTGGTGGCTGTCCTCTTCTTGGCGTGCTGCTGCATCCACCGCTGCGCCTTCTACTACTTCTATTGAAGCAGGATTGGCCCGCGCATTCAAGACAGCTTATTCCTCTCGCCACAGCTGTGGGAGGACCGTCATGATGCACCTAGCATCCTCTTGAATATTTTGCCATTGTTCGTAATTCTCCAGAAGCTTCATACAGAGGTTGCCAGCATTCACCGAATCTGAGGTGCCGTAACCCAGTAGTTCACGATGAATATAATCGAATACCGGTCTCTCAACAGAACCTGGACATCTGGGACACTCCAGAGACGTAATAAAGCCGCACACATGCAGATACAGGCGAAAAAATTTGTGTCCCGTGAGTATTTGAGAGAGATAACAATCCACCTACCCATTCTACCGTCCCGTCCACAGACATAAATCAGGAATCATTCTTAGTTGATATAACTGCTTGCCGTTGAACTTGCGGCCGCTCGATCCCAGGATTGTTGTCACTCTTGCAACGTTGGATTGCGTTCCTCCCAACGTACATCCTTTCGGTTGATTCCCGGAGAAATCAGAAGCCTCAATATTGTTGGTTGATAGCATAATAATGTACAGAATGCTTACTTTAGGATCGATCAGAGAGCTTAATAACTCTTTTTAGAGATCATATATTTTTAATCCCGGTGGTAGATGCGACAGCGGCGCCGGTCTTCACACGGCAGGACCGGGTTTCAAGTCTCATCTGGGCCGTTCCCCCATAGTTGAGGAGTGACTATCCAACTATGCGGTAACAATAAGTCTAGTAAGTCAAAAATGGCAGGCATGACCTAAGAGGTCGTTAGGCCAAGAAAGAAGAAGAAGAAGATATTTTAAATCTAAGAAGATGTTAGTTGTAGCTTTCTTCTGATTGTCTCAACATATAATTTACTGCACAGGGTGGACTTTGTGTGAATTGTGAACGTTTTATTTCCGATGAAATTATGTAATGAATCTTTTTAACTTCAAATACCTGGGATATGAGATAAGAGCCGTATATTTTTCTGGTCTAGCTCTTGCTGTTAACATTCCTATAAATTTTGTAAGCAATGGTTAAGTGGGCAGATGAGTTCCCACATCTCTCACTCATCAAATCGATTTCTTCTTTAGCGATTTAAATTTGTGATTGTGTGTGCACCGATGGTGAGCAAACGAAATATTTGTAAAATTATTAACCAATTTAAAACACAACTCATTTCCAAGCGGAAAAGAATTATGGCAAAGAGTTTCGAAACCAACGAAACCCTTTGTCGGTTGCGACCCAAATTGCCCATTAAAAATGAACCTTTCGTGCCTAAGTGAGCTTTAAACATTTTTAACTTACACGTAATGTTGAGAGAATTGTTCGGTCTTCTCATGAGTGTGTGCGTGTGTGGTGTTGGTAAAGGAATCGTCATAATCCTGTTTCGGAATCGTCGAAAAAATCCCAATCCCCCAGTTGACCATTTGCTGTCAAAGTTAATCTTTATTTTCATACCGTGCAATGATGGCCCTTTTAGGCACAAAAATAAGCCAACATTTCCCGCACAGTAGCAAATGGCCGATAGCAGCACAAAACCCGAACTGCCCACCTTTGCCAGGTGATGAAACAATCGGTCGGAAAAGCCCCCGGGCACGGAAACAATAATGCAAACGCGTGTACGGAACCGTTCATTAGAATTTAGCACCCAGAAGGTAACAGAAAGCAAAACAACCCGAACGAAAGCCAAGAGCCACGGCTAATGATTTTGTTTCGCACCGAGCGCAAATGTGCGCCATAACTTAGCACGAACCTTCCCTCTCGAGGCACTCGTTGAATTCAATTAACAGATCGTTTCCGGAACGGCCATCGGTTTCTCGGTGGCCGAAGGCGTAAGCGTGATGAGTACGGTGTCCGGTTGGGTTTTGGTAAAAAAAAATATGTCACCAAAGGGTTTTAGACAAACCCCGGTCTGTTTGTCTGCCTGCCTGGGGAGAAAATGGTACTGGATTAGTCAGCATCAGTCGCATCCCTACCAAAACCGTGGGCAAGGCAACCGAGAGAGAGAGAGAGAGAGAGTGAGATTCTTGTCCTTTCCAACGCGTTTCGACTACCGTGCAAGACATTAACAGTGTCGTGAAAATCACGATACGGTCGGCCATAATCCTGACTGCTGCCGGTAGCCACGAAGCCTGTCCTTGGTTTATGACACGTCCTGCGCCGGGCGATCCTCTTTTTTGTGTTGTTGATGCGGTTCATTCGATCCTAAAGGCAGGATAAGTTTTCCGTCACGTAATACTTCGCCAGGATCGGCCAGGCTCTGGGCTGCGTTAGGTTGCCGGTTCGGGATCAGAATCCCTCGCTCAAAAAAGGCTTGCCTGAGAAAAGCTTTCCAGTGACGTTGTGTTTGTGTGTGTGTGTGTGTGCTTCTCACAATTCCCTCACGTTCCTCGGTAGTCGACAATTTTGCACGGTGCTGACGATAACCTCAAAGGAATCATTTGAAATCTAGTTCGTCCAAAACCATAACATCATGACAGATGAACGAGCCTCCGCCGGTCTAAACCTGGTGAACAATAAAATTATGATCCGAACAGCATTCGCACTGGTAAACGAACGCACACACACACACACTGCTCACAGGCCGGGACGGGTACATTCACCTTCGGACAGATGTCCCCCAGCCAGCCACATTAAACGACAGGGTGATTGTGTGCGTAGCACATCTCTCTGACAACAAAACCCTCCGGACCAAGATTTTCGCGATGACACAAAAAAGGTGTTGACTATTGGCCCATCGGGACAAATGGCGCAAACCGGTGAAATGTCGGACCAAACGCTGAAGCATCATCATTATCGGTGTGGAGCTGCTAGTTTGTTTTTTTGTTAACGGCGTCAGAAACAGGGGCGTCAGAAAAGATTGTCCTACCGGGCTGGCGGGTACTGGCGACAAAACATTTAGCCCTCCCCAAGGAACACAGAAATGGGATGACTGTTGCGCTCATGAACAGCGTTTGCGTGTTACTTTGTTAGTTTACTCGCCCACCGTGTTAGTTTGGCATAAAATGGAACGGGAATGGTGAAGTAGGGCCGAACAGACAGCATGAAAATGGCCTGGAACAGTGGGTCGGAAGAGTTTTTGTGGACAGATCGAAACGAAGGATCCCCATTTATGGAGGTAAATGATGACAGACTGGTGACAAAATGGCTACCGAGTGCCATGGAATGTGACACGAGGGAGTGATAGAGCTAGAGGGAAACGGTTATGCTTTTGGGGGGTGAAATTCTTTTGGAAAAGCTTCTTAGGATTGTTAGGAAAAAAGGGTTGTTAGTTGATGTTGTCTTATATCTGAGAAAAACCCTTAAGCAGTGTTTTAAATTATACTTTAATACATCATAACTTTGTATGTTTTGCAGTGTACTTCAAAATAAGGTCAAAAAGAGAGCAAAAGTTATCAATAATTCTTTGCAATCTTTCAGAAATAATAACCAATCCTGCTGATGGCAGACGAATGTTATTGTTATGATCGTGCAATGTTGAATATTTGAGCTATTTTTGTACATTTTATTTGTCTTGCAAATGGTCGAAGTGCAACGTGTTTACGATCGCCGTCACCTTCGATAGCCATCCATTTCCAACAACGGAATGGGCACTCCAAGTCCTTCCGAGAGCTCGGCAAAATACAGGCAGATTCATGTTTGACATTACCTATTACAGGTGTTGTTGGTACGATTTGCTAGGGCCGTTTATAGGCGATGAAACACGTTTATGATTGTATTCTTTATGATTACATCGAAATAAAGGGCATCAATTTGAAGGATCCCACCATAAACTGGTGGCGCACATGGCGATAAACATTGCACCAAGAAAGAAACAAATAAAAATTCTGAAACCATGAACGTGTTGAGTTTGTAAATCTTCGAATAAATCTGGCTGATTTCCATCGTTTTTTTCTTCTTTTTTGGCTAGCTCACATTACAAACTCAGCTCAAGCAAAGGGGTAATTTGCTACCCTTTTTGGCAGGGATGCTATGTAAAGTTTGCAACGAGCAGATCCATAACGGGGCAAAAGAATAAAAATGTTAATTTAAGCCCATCGAAGCACAAATAATGCAATTGATCTGTGATGTGTTTGCCGTGCGATGATGATTCGCGCTCGATTTCACTTTCAACCAAATCAAGCCTGCATAAATCAATGTGCTGTCCGATGGTTTTCCGATGAGGTGGATAATTTATGAGAAAAGTTGTGTGTTTCCCATGCGTCCCACCTTCGCACACTCCTCCCCCATTCCCATTGTTTGTTCGCGTTGTTGCTTTCTCACTACCACAAAATGCTTTTCGGTGGCGCTTACTTGTTGTTTTCATTTAGCACGACTCATTACCACCGATATGCGCCCGGTACACCGGTTCAATGAAGCGCAGGGGTTTGGTTTCATGGGTTTTCGGATAACTTTTCCAGAGGAAGTACGAACAACAAAAAACGCGCCGACCATCAAGCAACCAATTGAACAAGCACCAGGCGCACGTAAAACTTGTTAAAAATGCAGCCAAATGCTGAGTCAAATTTTCGGTACGAACAACACAAAGTTTGGTTTTGCGGGTTATTATTCGACAGCACGCGAATGGTTTGTGCTGTTGTCTTGGTGGCTTTATTTTTTTGTTGTGTTTTTCCCTACCCGTGGTTATGGTACGCTGCCGGGCAAATGGTTTTAAAAAATGTGTGCTCTATACAAATTTCGAGTCTCTCTCGCTGCTAGACCATTACACCGAGCAAATTGGTGGAAAAGTTGGCGATGCTTCCGGTTATGGTTTTATGTGCAAGAAAACTGGGGGCTTTTCTTTATGCTTTTTATGGTCTTACCTCCGTCGTAGGAAACTGAAACACAAAAGTTAACAAAGCATTTATGGTGATTAAAAATATTGCTAGAAAAATCAAATTAGATGGAATATGTTCTCGCCTAGTTGATAGGTTATACGCAGCACACCAATACTGTTTGAAATTAAATCGGGCTAAATATGAAATATGAAGTGTGCAAGTACATATTTAAGATAAAAAATAAGAATAAAAGAGTAGTACAGAACTGTAGAAATGAAGAACAATAAAAACTGTTGCTGTTTAAATATATTACTATATCAAGAAAATTAGATGAATTATGTAAGCGCCTAGTAATTATGTTATGCGCATCACACAATTAATATTCCGAATATCAGCAGTATGAATTCGAAATATGAATTGGGATATAGTTATTTGTGATTATAATTAGGAAATTAGATGTAACCACACACTCACAAATGAACCGAGATTAGTTAAACAATTATACAAGGCTTAATGTAACTAGGGTTTTGTCTCCGCAATCGCAATAGTATGATAAGAATAAGCACATGATGGATGCAGGATAAGTATCCGCGTAATTGTCGATGAACTGCAATACACCTGAAGACAAACTATACCAACCACTGGGTAACACCTTCTAATCCTATTAGAACGTTCACGATGCTGACGCTACGAAACTTAATCAACCACTCTCTGGTGCACAGTAGCAGCAGCAGCAGCAGCAGCACCATAGTCTTGCAGTCGTACACGATCTTACGGTACGCCACGGAAAGCAGAACAGCCACACACTGTGGCTAAGAATACACGCACACCCACATGTGTCGCCTAAAACTTGCGACATTTTGAACAATGACAGTGTGGTGAACGGTGCGAGCGCTAGTGTGCAACATGACAGGCGTAGGTCGTTGTTGATTTGAGTCTGGGTCGGTGCACATACAATGCAAAATATAATCGAATTGTGATTGGTTTTTGGAAACAAAGCTGTACTTTGTTTCATAGAACTCATTTCAATCATAATCGTCGTTTCTTGCAGTGTTGTTGACTTAGCAGAATAAATGTAGTCTTACGTCAAATGGTACGATTTACTTAACTGCATAGAACAGTATTATGGAAGTAATTTTTAAGGATCTCATTATCGTAAATCCTAACAGATCATATTCAAAATGATCTCATTTATGCTTCAAATCAAGCGTTACTTTCTCCTATCTAAATTATAATGTGTCTGTATTTTTATCAACTAAGATAAATTTATTTTTTTAATTAAACCGTTTATGAGTTGTTTTCAAGTAGCGTGAAGAGTGTACGGCCCATTTTAGATCTGAATGCGAATTAAGGATGAATCGTTTACAACTAACTATAGTCTACTCTATTGCTACATTTAATCGCGCCCTCGGAAACGTTTCATCTTCAATCTATAATCCTAACATGAGCAACCTTCTTCCTATTAATGTTTTATTTGATGTATTATGCCAATTTAAATTTGTAGGAAATGATAAATATACTCATAAGTACTAGTATTATAAATAACTAATAAATAGTCTGTGAGTTTTGGGTGCAACTACCAGCGTTCAGCAAGTTTATAGAAAAAGAATCCCTGTTGCAAATAAAAACACACAAAAACTATGCTGAAGTGTATGTTTAGGCTCATGGTGAAAATAGTTATAGTGTTGCTTTGTATAACACAACAAAAATATCATGCTTAGTAATCGTCTTATGAACTTAAAAAATAATCCAATCAACACACTGTTCACCATGAACAAAACAGTTTGCATGTCAGCAGAATCAACTCACAAGCTTTGATAGCCAAAAACCGCTCATAGTTACCATGTTTCGATTGTTTTTCTTATTACTTTTACGCTTATGCTACGCTTGATCGTCTTAGACCTAATCTTTTGATCTGAGGCTAATCATACTTCTCACCTCTGAATGGAATGCTTTGTATATTGTGCCTATCGTATCAAAAATGCATGAATAGGAAAAGAAACGAAATAAAATAAATCCTTGAACTGTTTCGTTACATATAACATTAGGTGCGCCTGGTAGCTGCTGTCGTGAACCATATCCCATTTTCTGTGTATGGAAAACCTAGCACCATTGGGCTTAAACGATGGAACCATGGGGAAAGAAAACCGCTTCATATTTCATTAGTATGGTATTTAGCTGGCTCTCTAGCCCAAGGGGCATCGATATCATGTATCAAACCCGAGCATACTTTTCTCTTCATTGAATCAACACATACAAACACACATGCAGTCGGCATGGTTTGAAGGGAAGCATTAATTACTACATCAATATCAGCATTCTTTAGAAATGGCACTGCTGTTAACTGCCTGTGTGTTGCAAGCGTGGATAAGATATAGGAATCAATGGTTGGGCAGCGGGTTTCCATTTAATGACAGCTACCACCGGGAACCATCAGAAAACGTCAAACCGTGCCGGGACGAAGGGTGAAACACCCAGCCGAAGAACACTTGCGATAATTAAAGGGTCGTTTTGAGTGGGCAGAGCCGGGCCTTGGCTCAAGAGCGAACAATCTTTGGCCAAGGTCCAACCGGGCGAGGGTGTAACGTTGACCAAGTGCATCCGGGACGGTTGCTTTATGCTTCCTGCTTCCTGGATCCTGAGTTGTGTCGAGTACGGCAGCCAGCCCGCTTTCGGTAATGGATGGTGAAGTGCTACGATCACGAGCTGATACTATCAATGAGTGAACCGTCCTCCGGTCACGTTTCTTTCTCCTGTTGCTTCGAGCCTGTATCAGTCAATGAGCAAACACATCCAAGTGGAGTGTGGTTCCTGCAGGAGGCACGGATATAAAGAGAAGAGATGGTTTTAATTGGAGCTTTTAAGTTTATTTTCACAAGGATGCAGGACGGCTTTGGGTGTAGATGCGAGGTGCAACATCAGTTGAATGGAACCCGTCGGTATGATTTATGATTACGCAAACATGCACACGGTGTGAATGTACATGGAAAATGGGGAATGTTGTACAAAGGGAGTGTATTGACGGCAATATAATTTGAAACACGTTCACCTTACTAACGTACCAGTGTAAATGGATAAAGGGTAACCTGATTTGATTGATTTACTTATTGATTTATTTAATTTATGATTACCTTCAATTTGTAGCTTAAGAACAGGAAGCAAACACATTAATTCCACCAAAATATAAAGCAACGTGCATTAAATAAAGATTAATGCATGGTAGCACAAGTTCATTAATGGAGGGTGATTATTGGATTCGAGTTTAATTGCATTTTTAAAGCCATGTAAGTATCGTACATCTCGGGGCAAAAACTGTAACCATCATCACGTGATAGTGATTGCATTAAACTTACATAATTTAATCAAATTAATTATTCGTTTGACTCACTGAAATTTTAATCACGCCACACACTGCTGATTAAAGTTAAAACCATAATGATTTTTTTGTGTTTGTATGTCTGCACGCTCGAATCAATACCATTTTTTAATTCTGCTCCTTAGTTATATAAACCATTCATTATGTAACGACCGTAGAATGCATTGTAAATATGTCTCTTTCGGTGGGACGTTTTAGCATAAAGTATGGCGAAAGTAGAGTGGTTTATTTAAAAGTAATCCCAACTTAATTCTTGAATAGACAAACTGCATAAAACTACCTACACGTACCAATTCCCGGAAACCACCAATGTATGCTTTGTTTTAAAACAAAATCTGTAAAAAGTACCTACCGGAAGATGCTGGCCAGAAGTGTATGCGTGTGTGTAAATAATCAAAACGAACCCGGCATGAGCAACGCTGGAGTTTAATCGTAACACGCGTGAGAGCGTGAGGTGAGAGTTGTTGGCTCACTCACAGTGAGAAGCGTCAGTGAGTCGGTGAAGCTTTAGCGATGATTCTCCGGACGAGCCGAACGGTAGCCGACAGATGAAGCTTTCGTGTGCCGAAGATAAGCATTTCACCACGGGACACGGATGCTGTCACCTAGGTCTGCGAGATGCGTATTCCTCCCGTACAGCTGGCACCGACTGGAGACCGTCAGTTCAACGAGCTCCTTTCGGCAGTGAGGACGCGCGCTCTCGTTTGTGCGGATTCTGGTGGTACGGTGTTTGAAGTTTGGTGGTTTGCTGTTACCGCTAGGTAGTGTGTGCATATTTCTTAGTTACCATCAGCTACCAGTGTGCTCCAAGCGAAGGTTCTGGGGCATCAAGCTTGTTCGCCGTGAGCCTGAGCGTCCCTTACGTCGCAACAGGCTGTCGCTGCAGACCGAAGGAAGCGTGCCCATCTTCGGTCCGTGTGCCAGCCGGCTACAGCATCTAGTGCGCGTGTGTGCGTGTTAACGTTCGGTGTGAGCCTTTAACAGCGGCTGGGCCGTGGAGACGCAGAGAACGGCGGCGTTCGTTTGGCCCGGGGCCCGGTTGTTGTGAGCGAAGCACGTGCGCGAAGCAAAATTTCTCGTTTTCCATCCGTCCGCGAGGAGTGTTATTCTTTTGCGACCGACGTTCAAAGTTTTCGTTCCAAGCCCTGCCAACGCATACAACGATTCTGTGTACTGTTGTTTTGTCTGTTGGCTGACGCTCGATTCGCTACCGCGTGTAGGCGAATCATTATTAAAGTGTGAATTTGGATGGTTGCTCTGCTTCGGTTACAATTTATGCTGTAAATATTGTAAAACGGTGCCAAACAGTGTGACACACAGTGTTGACAGATGTCTGTAAATGACGCCACTAATGCCGACTGCTTTCATCAACTGTTTCTTTTAACTGTGTTCCCATTTTAACTATCCTCTTCAACGGGTGAAAACCGGTGCAAAAGGTTTTGATGTGAGTGTCCTTATTCTGTGGAATAATGTAGCGTGGCTTGCTGGTACCGGACACGTCCATGACATTCAGCTGGTGCTGTGCGCTGCGAATTTGACATTTCTTTGCTGGTAGGATTTATTTACATATTTCAACCCCACACAACAGTACTGTTCCCTTGCGTTGCATTTGTTTTATTTCACACTCTTTTCTTCACCGAAACAATGGCACAGCTAGCAAGAGAATGTGTTTGATTATGTGAAATTCCATCTTGTTGTTTGATCCCTAACAATCTTTCCATTTTCTCCCCCACGAAACCGGGCCGAGAAGCGGATGCAAAAATTAAGTCAAAATTTTCATTCAATCAACCAAATCGATTGAAGGGTTTTTAAATTGATTTAGTAACTCAACCGTTACATCGATTTTCGGTGCCCTAAAGATGGTGCCCGATCTTTTCGCTGTTCGCTTCTTTGGCGTTCGGTTTTTTGAACATTTTCTGCTGTTGTCAATCTACGTCGGCTGGTGGTGGGTAGCATGTCGAAAAGTGGAAAAATGTTGAACAACATCGTCTTATTGAAATTTTTCGTTGCTGGTTGACTAGATTTATTATGAATGTGTGCTCGAAAGAGTGAGCCCTAGCCGGTCCCAACAGCTGTTGGAAGGTTCATATTGAAAATGTTACTCAACGCACCACCACGTGTCGCTCGTGACGCTATCAAACCCATCCATTTCGTGTAGCTGTCGAATGGTTGGATGTTTTACTTTATGTATGTACAAAAATAACGCAACCCAAACATTGGTTCGGAATTTCACAGTACCGTGCTCATTTGCACGCCTCCACATCCGGCCAAGTGGATTGGCTAAAGGCAAAGGGAAATGAAATTAAATTGCTCCATGTTCGTCGAAGGCCGCTTTTAAACAAATTTTCGAACCACCCTCCCTTGAACGTGGGACACGTGCAAACGACTTGTCTTCCTCTCTGCCTTCCTTGTACATCCTTCGTACCATACTCAGCAAGGGTATAAAATTTGCAGCTGATGTTTACTAAATGAGATGAATTTGTAACGAAGTTGATCGATGGCGAATTAATTTATTTTCATTAAAAAATAAATTACTTGCTGCTTCGGGGTACCAAAGGTTACGGCAACGCTTCCACACCGACGTTTGGCTGTCGTGATGTTGCGTAAATGACAGGATAAAGTAAACAGTAGAATTTGTAACGTGAAGAGCAGATGAATAAAATTGGTAGAGACAGTGTCAATGAGGCATGCTTAAATCGGCAGAAAAAAAGCTTTTGCAACAGTTTATTTCATCCACATACGACAAGCAGATAAAAGAGTGTCTAAAAGCGAATGTTTTGTATTATGATTTACAACAAAGTCCTAAAAAATTTATCTTGATTATATCAAACACTTTGGTGTAAACTAAATACATCTTTTTTAATATTAAAATGAAATTATGTTTAAATCAACCGCTTCTACACTTATTAACAACAGTGGAGTAATGGATTGTAAACAAAGCATAAATTTCGACTAGCTTGGAGATAACATGTACTCAGAAATTTAGCTTAGACATAAAAAAGTTTTTTTTTTAATATGTTTTGAAATCTTATAAAAATATTCAATTCTTAAGAAAAATGTATATTGTAATTGTAATTGTGTTGTTATGCTGTCATCTCCAATAGTTATTCTGGTCAGTAGGAACTGAAAATATTTGATAAATTATTTATACTGTGAAATATTAAATATTCTTAATTTTAAAGAAAATGTTTTCTTTTAGCTCAAAATAATACGAAATTTAATTCGTTGCACTCCATTATTGCAATTTCAAAATGGTTCTATGTGTTTAAACATGTTTAATTTTAAATAGGTATTAAAATGTAATCAAATGTTTTAAAAAACATGATTCTGGAAGAAGGATTGCAAATTATATTTTTTCTTTAAATTCTTCTTAATGTTTACGAATAAGTGTAGCATAATATAACAGACGTGTAATCAGAAAAAACTCTCCCATAACTGGATATCATTTGGCCATGTTACTTGACATTACAACCAGAAAATTAAAATAAATTGTTATGCACCCCACGTCACGCTCATGTTTACCTTCGCAGAACTAGAACAATTTAAAATTTGGAATTATTTTCTGTGTTCTTAATTTACCTTCTTCTTGTCTAATCATCCTCGCGTCCTACAAGGGTTTGACGCAATTTTACGCCCACTTTACTGTGAACGAGGGACTGACAGAATTACTCTCCAAAACCATCCATTTGCCAAGCTTCATAAATTATACACGAACTTGCCGTTCGTCTATTTCAAACAATAGACGAATTGAATTAAACGAAAAAGAAAAACCAACAAGCTCCATGAGGTGTAAAACGTTCCAACCAGCATCCAAAACCAGTCCCCATCATTCATTGATAGCACCTAGGAGATGAAATAAGGGTCATTCTGAGGTTCACTGCTATTGCTGCTGGTGCTGCTGCTGCTACTGCTCGCTGAACATAAATTGAAATGTAAAATTAGTGCCCTTGCAGACGACGCACTCGAATAGAAATACATTCTTCGGGGTTTAATTCCTTCGAGGAAAATGTAATTAAATGGCTCACAGCACACGGTGGGAGACTGTGCCGAATCATTATTATTATTGCTATTGATTGTGGTTAAAAGGAAGCAAAACTGCCGATTGGGTACGGGTGGAAACCTTTTACGGTACGGCATCGAACACACAGCCACAGTCAGGACTGAATTCTCATAACCCACTGATTGCGATCCTTGCTGGGTGTGGTGTAGCAGCACTTACCAATGGTAACCCCAATGAAAATTTGCAATTTGTAGCCTAACCAATGGTGGTTTCATCGCCACAAAGTCTCATTCTTCCACCGGGGATTGTGAACGTAGCCGAAATGGTAACGAAAAACACAACACTTCCATTCATTTAGCACACCTTTTCGCACGGTTTTGCATCGCAAACAAAGCGTTCGGCCGTCCCGCCATCGCAAAACCTAGTGCCGGAAAAACGGGAAATTGTGTAATTTTTAGGCCACCATTTACATAAACTCAACGTCCATGGATCTGGCTGCTTTCAGGGTGTTTCAGGACTGAACCGTAAAATCTTTGGCTCGTTTACCACGCTGGAAGCACTCTCAAATAAATTGATTTTTATCGTTGCTTGGTAAGTGCCAATGAACGCAAAGCTAGCATGTTGCTATCTGTTGCCTTGGTGAAAAATTAAACTCGAATACTCGTTGGGATGGTTTTCGAAAATAGTTCTTCAAACCCAGGAAAATATGAAGCTGATTTAAAGCACGGAAATCAGGCTCGCAGATTTGTGGCAAATGTAGCTTTAATTACTCTGGACAGGATACGGCCAGGTTCACCGCATCCGCACCGTTCCCAACCATAACGTATTTACCTTTGAACCTACGCAAAGCTGTCAAGCTGGAAGCGTTTAATTGTATGGTAACGCTGTAGTTAATCCACCATTCTCGTTTTATGGCAAAAAGCCCGACGTTCATTCTGTTGCGCCGTAAAAGCCACAATGAGGCCTCTCGGGTAAAATTAATCTAACGAAAGCTTGCTGCCGAAAAGGAAGCCGTGATGGTTACGCATTATAGTACCAAAATTTATGAAGGTAAAGAAAACGGACAGACATGTTAACTATTAGGCGTACGGGATGTGTGCAAGAGTTCCGTTTGAATGATGCATCGAAAATGTCTTTGTTAAGCTATCGGATTAGGTAGGATAATTTGCTGCGCCTTTGCTAAACGTAAGTGAGAGCAGATAAAATTACCTCTCGGGGCAGACCCCCACATTAAATGAGGTCAAGTTTGATGGATGTCGGGATGGACCTCGAATCGTTCAAGTGCAAGGTAGTGTGCAGGCAAAGGTAGAACGTGAGGGTAAGTGTGGAAGCGAGCGAAGAACAGGGAAGGAAAATCATTATTCCACTTGAATGAAGCGTCACGAGCGTAAGAACTACCACTTGAGGAGCTGTAGAGAAAGAAACGAACCACAAGGACATCAAGCACTTTGCCTCCGGGAAAGCACTTAACGGAGGAAAATCGGTAGGAGATTAATTCATTCTTTATGGCCACCTTTCAGCACAAAAACCGCACAATAAATAGAAGACAGCGCGGCGAAGACAAGCGAGCTTTGGAAGCTGGAAAACAATGAAATGCGTGCAGGGAATGGAGATGGCGATCTTTTGTATGAATCGGTTTAAATGTAGGGTTTACATCAATAGTGGGTAGCGTTGTTTTCAAAAGATGAGAATTAAATGATGTTGTTGTGACAGTAATGAGTAATTTAATTCATTTTTACCGCAAATAGAAAGTCTTATTTTTTTCAGCTATAATTTGGTCCATTGCTATGGCCATAATTCATCTAATTCGAATGATGTTGTGTACAAACAGATACAGTAGCTAGGTAAACAAGTTTAGCGTGACAACAGCTGTTTTCTACTGATTTAATTAAACTGCAATTTGCTTATCTCCACCGTTAGCTGCTTGCGGCTCGAAGCGTCAAAAACAATGCCCGAGCAGGAAAAAGAAGACGTGAAAAAATACCGTAACTCGCTACTTCCGCTACTGCCGGCTGAAGCAGCTAGCCCAAGCATTGCTAAGCTAAACACCGAAGGACAGCTCTGCCGGGTGAAGACGGTGCTTGTAATTTATTCAACGATTATCATTAATATTGCGCAAATTAATCACAAGCCAGGCGTGGTGATGGCTGCAGCACGGAACCGTACCGGCATGCGATTTAAAACCGTACCGTAAGTGCCGCCAGACCGTACCGAATGTCCGGATGGAGACGCCCGGTGGTTTGTTGTTGTTTTTCGCACTGTCGACCGTAGCGGCGAGGTGTTGACGTTGGAGGCAAATTTCAAAGCTGATTAATATTCCTGATGAATTGATGGCAGCTGACAGGCGTTTGAAAGATATCTTACGTTTCGGGGGGTCTGGCCTCGCTGCTGGCCAGACTTATAGCAAAAAGGATCGGCCTATCCTGGCAGCAATGCGCTAAGGTCAATAAGCTTCTAAAGCCGACGCACTTAACCGGCCCGGGCTGTCTACAAATCACCTCCGACAAACATTGCAAGCCGCCTCCCGAGGCACAGTGTGGTTATCAAAGCCAAAGTTTCACCAAATTTACAACCATCCTTAAGACGGGGTTCATCCTTGTAGCGATGGATTTAACTGGTTCACAAGAAACACGAATCACATTTCTTTGTTGCCGGTGCTTGTGTTGACAGGAAAGATCAATTGATTCGTTTTTTTGGTGGGGGCGAGGAGGAGCCCTGTTGTTTGGGGCTTGTTTTGTGCGCTCTTACTTTGATCCTTAAATTCAATAGAATCCAACCAATGGAAGGAAGAAAAAAAGAAGCAAACAACCCTTTCGTGGTCGGCTGCGAACCCAACGTGCGTATTACAAGCTTTGCCCTTTGGTTTTGCGGTCGGTGACAGGTGTCTTTGAGGGTGGGCATTTATTTTGAACAAAAAAAAAACGTAAGGATTAGAAAACTGTTTGATGGAAAAGATTGTGAGCAAACGTGGCGTCGGTTTTTGTAAAACGCGGTAGACCAATGCCGAGAGGTGGAAGGGAGTTTTGGTTAAGCCTTTTGCAACACCATTCACCATCCATATACAATGCGTGTTTTTATCTTCAAATAACAGAAATTCAATTCGTGGTTTTCGTTTTTTAAAGCGTTTCTTTTATATTCTTTTATGTATGGAAAAGCATGTTTTTCAATTGATGTTTACTCAGCATTACAAGTTTCAAGGTTGGTTTGTGCTCTTTTCATTTAACAGAGATAGAAAAGAGGATTTTTTATAACCATTTTAGATGTACTCTGAAGTAATTATCAAATATATAACATTAATTGTTTGGTTGAGTTTTACCTGGTGTGGTGCATGACAATCCGCTATAAGTCGCATTATAACGAAACCCGTAATCATACAATCGAAGAAGATGGTGAATTTTCAGATGAAATGAATAGTAAAATTCTTGGGAAAAATGTCTGAAAATAATACTAAAACTGCATTCGTGTTTAATAGCAATATTAATAGCATTTAAATAGATATAGACTTCGTTTTTACTACGTGGGCTGACAATAAAGTAAGGTCTCCAATTTTTTTTTTTCATAGAAAATGACATTTATTTACAAAAAGCGATACACCGTTGGAAAGGCCAAGGTCTTGGCTACTTTTCTACATAATCGCCATTTTTTTCCAACACCTTGCGCATCCGCACGATGAACTTGTCTATGCCGGCAGAATACCACCCTCCGTCCGCCTCGCGCAGCCAGGTGTTGATCTCTTTCTGAACCTCCGCATCACTTTCAAACTTCTTCCCTCCGTGATGTTTTTTCAGGGCGGGGAACATGTGGTAGTCACTTGGGGCCACGTCGGGACTATAGGGAGGGTGATCGATGATGTCCCAGCCAAATTCCACATTCCACGCGCCGCTTCATGTGGTCTTCGGTCAACTGTTTCGGCACCCATCGGGCAGAAACTTTGTGATACTGCAAGTTGTTCACAAGGATATGACGGATTGTTTCGCTGCTACACACTCCTCCAAGCTTCTCTTCTAAGTACCTAATTGTCGCACGCCGGTTTTTGAGCATTTCTACCTCCACTGCTTGAACAATCGCATCCGAGACCGACGGTCGGCCACTTCTCTCCTCGTCGTGAACATTAGTGCGCCCGGAATTGCGGCTCCACTTACGCACGTTTTTTATGTCCATGCACTTTTCCCCGTAAACTTCAACTAGTTGACGATGGATTTCAATAGGTGTCACCTTTTTCGCACTCAAAAAACGTATTACAGAACGCAATTGGCACTTGGACGCTGACGCGAGGGGTACCTCCATCGTTGACGGCTGCTCAGCCAAGACTGAGTGGTCGGGGAAGCCTCACCCAGCAGCAAAGTGGTAGTGGGGGAGCCAAGGAACATGGCGGTGTTGCCAGATTTCGCTTAGCGCGTGATCCGGCGAAGTTGCAGCGTTGGAGACCTTACTTTATTGTCAGCCCTCGTAGAAGGCACTTCGTACAACTCGATAGTAGCTTTCAGAAACTGATCAAATCAATATTTTATTATTTAACTTGTATATACATACAATCGCGAACTATTTACACAAACTGTAATCAAAAATTAAACAAATTATAGTTATAATTATTTTGCTTGATTTAGGAATCAATTTTAAATCCATTTTTTAATGTAAGGCATAACGTCAAGCAGATACAGCAGCATCAAACAAATGGCCTGCGGGCTAGATGTGGCCATCCAGCTTTTTCATTCGAATTCAAAATACGAATGTTTAGACAGTCGATTACTGGGAATCTTTGTTGATTGCGCCCACTTTGCTACAGCTTTAAGTGGCAAATTAGATTATAACCAAGCAGTGTTAGTTTCCAAATAACCAAGAATAGTTGTAGTTACACAAACGTGACTAATAAATGTGCTTTGCTAACATCATTCGGAGTAATTTAGCTATTTAATGCTCACTAGAATAATCTTGCCTAGAGGATACTTCGTAACATGGTAAATAGATTCCAAAGAACCGGTCTGCTTCCAATGTCTGCTCACGATTGGGTTTTAGGTTAGGCGATTAGGTTGTCGAACTCTCATATGCCACCAAGATTGTGTGATTTAACTCTGCTAAATTTTTATATCAAGTGGTATGTTGAGCACCCTAGTTTAAGAAAATTATTTGCAAAGAATTAATAAACTGAAGGCCAACATTACACAAGCCATCAACGAGATTAGGTTAAATTTATTTGCAGAGTCTCTTCAAGCATGACTTTTTCAAAGAACGCCGCAAAGCGAAGCAGCTGCTTTCAGTAAATGTCTTATAATTACTTTCATTTATAAAGCTTTCAAGCTAAACAATGCTCTATTTAAAGTACTTTACATGAATGAATGGTTTTAGTGAGGAAGTTTGTTCGAAAATCAAAACAAATCTTACATCACTGATGTAAAGCATCCGGCGAGAACCATTCGATTCCTTCCATTTTAAAATGTTGTACTATTATTTGATTCCATTAAATCTACAAAATATCAACTCTCCGCGATGATAAACCGCAAGCTACGTTCACTAATTTGCTGACAGCAGCGTCTGGCGATCGATTGAGAAATTAGCAGAGCAATTATTAGTACGTAGTCACTTTTCTCAAAAACCGATGTCACACATTGGAGGAAACGTTCAAACACCAATCATCTGCCTTTTATCGGATGCCATCGCCTAACGGTGGTAAAGAAGCTGCTAAATTAGTGATGTCGACGTGTGAGTGGGCCCAGTGGTCAACCGGAAATGAGTGGTAACTAGCCTGCCGGAAACGACACATCGTTCGGAACGAAGACGACTTGGTCCTGTTTCCTGCACTCTGGTACCAGCAGTGGTGTGGCTTTCGAAAACTCGTATCCACCGTGTGCTGTGGAAGCGAGAGAGAGATTGATCAAGGGCGAACAAAGCGCACCAGTGTGATTATCGGATTTTCTCGATTGGAATAATTATCCTGCACTATTCGGGGGTTTTCTCTGTTGACCAGACGCGAAACACCCCACAATCATTGCTCATCCGCCTCATCGGAGGGAATTTGACATCGTGTGGTATGATGACTTCGGAACGTTGGTGGACCAGGATTCGCACGTACGACAGTGGATCTTGTTCGAGACTTCGTAGCTGAAATGGTTACTATTGTATTTGACATGTTTGGGAATAGACTAAGTTCTACACGTACTCCCAGGACGAAGCTCGACTCGAATGACACAGATTTGTTGGAACCGAGAGAAGGGGGAGAAGGAGTTGCCTGCATATCGGGATGTGTACCAAAATTTCGCCACTCATCGGCTCGTTTATCGATGGTGATTGGTGGAAAATTAGGTGCTCGATTCATCATCAAAACTTTCAGTATTTTGATGCATATATGTTTGAGAGAAGAAAAAGCTAAGTTAGCGCGTCAGCAATTTCCTTTCCACTTTCAATTTCAATGAAAATAATTGAATTTAAAACAAATCCGTAAAGTTCTTGTACGATTTCTTACTCAAACTATTTTAAACTAAAGTCTCTATGAATCCGATTTCTCTTCGCTTTTAGTATGAATGCTCGTACTTTTTTTTCCAATATTGTTTTTGAAGATTTTATCTCAATACCAACGCAGTTTAAGCCCAACGCAAAAAAACGTTCCATGGAAAAACTTTCAGCTAACGCTACCCCTCCATTTCTTTCATGCTAATTTAACATGACTGTAAACCACAAAACCCACAAAAGGATTGATTGTGGTTATGTCATTTTGTTGCTTAGTTCAGCCCTTACCACACCGGCAAACACCGCCAGGAGGATTGACCGTCGGCTCTTGCTTTCGAACATACTATCGCATCACCCCCATACAAGTTTTGAAGTAAAAAGCAAAGAGATAGAGCAAAGCAAAAAATTCCACATCCCTAAGCACGACCGGGAGCAAAAAAGGTACATAAAAAAGGATCTATTCGATGAAACATGACGGCTCTACACGATAGACGGGACGACCGTACTGTACGAAACAAAATTAATTAGCTCATCCGTTTTCCACCCCACTCGAGTGGTTGTGAGGATACAAAACATCAACCTAAACTGATCTTAGAATCCTCGGGGATGATGGGGTTGTGGCAGTTGACAGGAGAGATGGGAGCGAAACAACAACAACTTAAAAAAAATCAAATACAAGTACAGGAACGCAAAACTCAAAAATGTTGTGCCGGTATAACATTTGCGGAAATGGGTGACATCCGGGGGTTGCGATAGAGTAGTACCCAGTGGAAGTGGCGTAAAAAGGATGGCTCCGTATCGGTCCCCTGTGAGCAAGTTACATACATACCCGTCTGTTTTGATGGTGTGTGTTTGTATGTGTGAGAGAGAGAGAGAATGAAAGAGAAAGCAAGCGGCATGATAAAGAGAGAATGGAAGTGAGACAGCATTAGAATGCACTTATGACAGATTGTAAAGCGAGAGCAGGAGAGAAAAACACACGCAAAACAGGGCCACGTTGATGGACCAAATGCGGATGGGTTTTCGGTGTTTTTCTAATGTTGTGGCCAACGGGGAGCAGCATTTCCTTAGGTGGTTGGTTGGGTTCCGGCCGGCCCACAGTGGTAATCGAGGTGAAGTTTCGTCCCCGTTGCCTGGGTGGGTGATGGTGGCGGATGGCAAAAAAGGGAAAAGTTATGCGGTTTTGCGAAAGATTAATTTTAACAATTAGACACAAAAGTACGTCCCACTGCATTATGTTCATTAAGGATTCCATTACAAACGCTCGTTGCGAGTGTAATGTGTTAAGCCCCGCTCGGTAAAAGTTGAAGCATTAGTAGCAGTTGGTAAATAGTTGCATGTAGCATTTTTGAACCCCGCCAGCATTGCTATGCTAAGGCCAGTACATTATCTATCCTTTTTTAATGAAATTTTGGACTCTTTAATTTAAATATTCAAAAAATAGACTACATTTGTAGGCTAGTGTCGCTATACCTTTAATAAATCCTTAGCTGATTCATTGTTATTTTTCCGTCTACTGGATTGTTGGCAAATGGTGTGAATTGTTCATATGTATGATAGAATCATCTTTTCTAAAGTTTTTACATCAGAAACTCATTCTTCTAAATATTCTTCGTAGGTATATTGACGAGGGCCTTCGACAAGAATGATTGCGCTGCGAATAATTTACTTATGAAAACAAATATCTTAAAGATTCCCCAGCAATGCTTCAAGGTTTCAAGTCCAAATAATACTTGTCAAGTGCATTTTGTTGACGCCAATAATGAAAAAGTAAACATTTTCTTTAAACTTGATAGGAGTATTTTAATTGTTTAGTCTGCATGCTTCATAGACCTTTTGGAAAAACCTTTATATCTTAATGTTAAATGAAAAAAAAACTGCTGTTCCGAGGTACCCTTTTAAAACGCGTAACGCCATATTGTCACCACCGTGTGTGCTTATTAATATAGTTCATTAGAGTAACAAGGCCAAATAATTCGTCTATTTGAGTCAAAACTTTACCTTGTTACGGTTAAATAAATGTATTATAGAAAGGAAGTTAATGACTTTTCTAGTTTTATATCTTACTGAGAATTGTTTGCAAATATTCAAGCATGAGGCTACACAATTTTTGTACATCCTTGTACATGGATTTTTAATATGTGTATAATTATATACATACATACATTGTTAAAAAAAAAACATATTAATAAATTTTAGTAGAATAACGTTAACAGCATATAAAAATGTGTTTTATATGTTTTGTCATCCTCAAAAAAAGCTTAGTTTTGAACAATTGCATCACGTAGATGTCCTTCATGGCTGCTAACAACATTCATACTACATAGGAAATATTCAAATATATTTACTTTAAGTAAAATTGATGATACAGTAACTTTTTTAGTTCTTTCCCAACATTCGTTCGTTAATGTCCACTGTGCAGTACAGTGATGTTAACCATTACTATAGATTGCAAGGCATTTGGTTACGTCCACTTTTGGGCAGTTAATGTAATTTGAGTAAGAACTAAATAATTCTGAACTTTTAATAATTCAAAGAGGTTTTGTGCCATAAAACGATTATTTCTATTGACGTCTTCTTCTTTTCTGGCTCTTTAACCTCAGAAGGCCTTGACCTGCTATTTCTAGCTTTCTATGTTTTTTTTTTAGTCGTAGATGGATGGTCAGTCCTGCATACGAGGAGGCCGACGGGATACAAACCTTGGCCATGCCGTGTACACCACCGGGCCGCCCTTATTTCTATTGACACTGTACTTTCAAAGTTTGGCAATGCAAATGTGGTGATTTATGTAGTCAAACGCAGCATTAAAGTCGGTGAAAATAAAGGCCTTCGTTGTTCGGGGGCCCCCTAAAATGCTCAGGCCCTAGGCGGCTTCCTAGTTCGCCCACCGTTTAGCCCGCCACAGTTGCAGAGTTCATGGGAAGTTCATGGGAAGATCTGTTAACTCGGGGCCCCCTGCGAGCTCGGGGCCCCCCGCGGCAACTCAGTCCGCGTACCGTTAAATCCGCCACTGACACCATATCAACTTCCTCAACTGACAGGAAGTGCACGAAGTGCCTCGGTAACAGGATTCTCGCTGATAGTTTACGTTGGTTTAAGCTCATAGTCAGTTACACACGAGAACAGGTAACCAAAATGATCCACAAAGGCTAAACCAAATTTTTGTTGACTAAATTTATGACAAATTTTGATGATTATTTAAAAAAAAAAAGCTTTATTATCCTTTTCCGTTACACCACGTTTTCAAAAGTGACGTTCAAAAGCTTCATTTGAACAACAATTCTCCAACAAACACCATCGTACTGCGTTTTGCATTTACCAATCAGTGAAAGAGCTTGATAATGAAAAGCATAATGAGTGCGAAAAAGTAAAACCCAGCCACCGATATTCTCCCGAGTGAGCACTGCCAGTGATCGTGATAAAATGCTACCATTTTGTGTGACGTGTCGTACTACCCCGGTACGGTGTAACCGTGTCGATGGTTGCCACTACACGGTGTGAAGAAGATAACTCATTTATCGCCAAAGGAACATTTCCAACCTCAGACAGCCCGGCTCCTGATGCCACTCCTTTACCACCAGGTTGTGGAAATTGCAGCATTCTCGCACTATTCAAGCGATGCACCAGCGAAACGATTATCTGTAAGAGCAGTTTGTTCTCGGTGGCTTTTTTCACCACCTCCACGGGCTGCTGCTGCTGGGTCCCATTTTCCAACCGGTGGTTTGCCACTGTTTTTCATCAAGCTAGCAACCAGCACCTTGCACAGCGCTTGGGTGGAGTTTCCACCACCGTATTACGGTTTCCCACTGCTAGAAATGTGAGGAAATTTAACCGATCAACCGGAAACTCCTCGGCATAGATCAGGCAGATCACCGAGCGCCGGGTTGGTGTGTGAGGGAAGGGATAAAATGTCCAACGCTTTGACAGCCGCTTCGTAATGTGGGTGACGTTGGCGTTGGTGGTGGTGGGTTTAAAATTGATATAAATTGAAAATTGCTATTTTATACCTTACCGAACCCAGTGCAACGGGTGCATTCGATAAAGGGGCCTGCATACCTAGAGCATCCGGAGCGTCACTATCATGGTATCAGCTGTCCCTGTGGCGGGATTTGATGCTCTCCACAGCAAACCGTATACCGACCGTGAAACGGGGAAACACGGGAACGAACTTTCCCATGCAAAGACAAATGCCCTGAAAGAAAGGGAAGAATAAAATGGGGCGAGAAAATGTGTGTGTGTGCGCGCGCAGGGGCTGAGCTTAAAACAACCGGCGAACGGATAGAGTTTCATTCATTTGCGATCGTTGGTTGAGAGGAGGCGTTCGAAACGGTAGAATGCGTGGGTCCGTGATTGATGAGGTTTTTCCCGAGATGAGTTTTCCCACAGTGAAGATAGTGGCGAATAGTTAACGTTCACACTATGTTGGGCACGGTGGCGCTATTACACCTTCAGCACGTTTCAATGGCTATAAAAGTAAGCTTTCCACCGACATTCATTGACAGTCATGAACGTTTACAGAAAAGTGTACTAATAATTGGTTTAATCTTTTACAACCGTGGAGTTTTAAAGCTGATTGAACCGTGCATCAGGCAAATGAAATATATTTGAAATCGAAGTACAGATATTGCCGGACCTCATTTTTTGGAAATATTTTTTTACGATAACTATTTTATCATATGTATCAATTAAACCAAAAGCAATAAAACAATAATTGTGTGACACGATGTTCATGATACATCCAATTCCTGTAACGATGTTGTGCATTTTGTGATGCTTCTTTTGTTCCAACCGGGCATCCAATTAATACACCTGAGACCTCCGATTCAACCATCCCATTGACACACAGTTAACCGATGTCGCTCGGATACACATTCCCTGTTATGTCGTTACAGTTAAAAAAGAGCTGTTGCAGATTACGGAATCCTCTGCCACCGTCGCTGATTGTGGTTAAATGGTGGCGTTGTTCCAGGTAGCCCAGGTACCGGAACAAACAATGATGCTGCTGCTGCTGCACCCGAAATGCATTTCGTATGAAAAGCGAGTTTGCTCATACGGTTAAACAATAAATAACAATCCAACGGAGAGATCTTTTCCAAACACTACCCCACAAATTGCATCTGTTCGCTGAAAATGCGCTTAATGAATTCCCCTGTCAACGATGTACCAACTGTTTTTCGGGTCTTTCGTTGCCAAGCTTTCGCTCAAACAAAATGGAGTGAAAGCTGACTGCAAATTGGATTTTTCGGTGTGCGTATCTGTTTTGGTTCGTTTTTTTGTGGCGTTTCGTTTGCTTTATTTCTGTGTGAGGACGTCGTTTTTTTGTTGTTTGTACTGTAAGGATTCATTTTAGCAGAGCAATGCAAAATGTGGCTGCCGTCCTTTTTTTGCCCTTGCAATTGGAATCGGGTAAAATATGAATGACGGAACATGAGACTGTTTGAAGCGTAAAGCGTTTTCATTCGTACCGGTTGATGGAATTCAGATTCGGTTTTGGTGTAACAAAAGGAAAATGCTGTGTCGAGCTACATTAATGAAGTTTTGGAAATTTTAATCAACTTTTGATTAACCTCATGATTCACTCGTTACCACTGATTCGTTGATTGTTATTAAAAAAGAGCTAGCTGT
Source organism: Anopheles maculatus (assembly GCA_002091835.1). Taxonomy (NCBI): domain Eukaryota; kingdom Metazoa; phylum Arthropoda; class Insecta; order Diptera; family Culicidae; genus Anopheles; species Anopheles maculatus. The sequence continues at coordinate 127,348 of KZ062195.1, forward strand.
AATAAGCATTTTTCTCACTATACTGTAACCGTTTTGAATTCGTTTGGGTTTTTGTTCTTAGTGTTGACATAGTTTGTCACATTTATGTTCAAACCACTCTGTTCGAATAAAAATGCATGTTTGAGTTGGGCTGCAAAATGAACAATTTTTTTTTAATTAGATTACTTTTTTCTAGCTTTACGTTGGACCGAGAAAGTGACGTCCCACTTTGTGTTATATTATATCGAGTAAAACTCGGGAGGTTCTTATATTCGGTCACTCCCCTAGTGTCCTTGAAGCCCTGGTTTCATGGCATCTCAGGAGACCGTTCGTTCATTCGAATGATGTCTAGACTTATGTAGGTCTAACCATTTTGCATTGGGCGCTCATCTTCAGCGTATAGGACAGGTCGACTCCAAAGTATGTTGCTGTGGCCTCGGATACCACGATATAGATCATCTTCTATGGTCTTGTGTGGAGTACGAGGCTGCGTGACCCGCCTTTCTCGACACAATTGAGGGCATTGGAAGGATGCCTAATGTTCCGATTTGGGATTTGCTGGGAGCCGAAGACGAGGCCTACCTGAGAGTAACCTTTGTTTTTTGCCGAGTGAATGGCCTGTTACTGTGATCTCCCCTCCGTCCTCCTACTGTTCTCCTACTGTTTGTCTGTCTATTATATGTGTTGCACGTCGCTTGTATAAATGATGACGTATGAATGGATGAATGAAAGAAAGTATGATTGAGTACGGTTTGTGAAGGGTGTGTCACGGCACAGAAGAAGTTGCACCGACCAAAGCATGCGTCAAACAAAGCAACGAGAAAGGACAAGGAGGCCTGACATAGCGCGCCAAGCTCCGAACGCCCGCAAGTCATGGACTACGGTAAAGACCCCCGCTTGATTCTGGACATCGCATACCGATTTTGGAATACTTGGCAACGAAGCGTTCGATTACACCCGGACGTTAATGTTCTGTTAATGTCTTCTATCTTTACAATATCTTCTAATATCGTTACAAATTATTATGCGACAATCTCCAGAGGTGTTGTTTTGAAATTTATGGTCATCTAAGGCTTGACTTTACCCATCATACAGTCTAGTTCGTCAGACCAACGTATGGCAGGATAGTCCGGATTGGACTCGTTACATAGTCCTGCTGTATGAAAGAAAATCGTCACTATCACTGGGCTATCGGTGTTTGGTTGTGCGGATGTGATGTTTCCTTGGCCTGAGTTAGCCTCGCATAGCGTAATTTTGTAAGGTTGTTGTTTAGTGTTAATGAGACTTTGGATTGTTGGGGTCACTTTCGCCTCTGTTATTTGTAAAATGGTTTCATCAAACGTTGTGTTTGTTTGGTTAAAATCACTGTTTTATTGCGTAACTTATGGAAGCCTCCTAAGTTGGAAACTAAGCTTAAAATGAGCGAATTTTTAACGACCATAGAGGAAAATCCGGTTGTTAATGCGAAACTCGACATTGCACGGTGCGAGAACATGCAAAACACGCAACAGAGGGCGCCCTGGACATTTCGCCTCGGCCGATCGCGTTCGGGGTCAACGAGCAGATCCAAAAGGAACACTCGGCGCCAAGCGATAGAAAACGATGGTTGTTTTTTTAACACACCTCTCTGTGAATAAATTTGAACAGTTTTTTCTTAACGTTAAAAAAGCCGTAATTATTGGACGCCGAAAGACAGAAATTTAATTAAAGGATGCGATTTTGTTTATCCTGTTGCAGGACGCAACACCGGTGGTCTATGCGGTTTTGTTCGAATCTGGTCGGACCGCCTCTCCGTACACGCAGGACTGACTATCCAGCTACACTTTAAACAAAGTCACAGAAAGTTAGCAATAGCAGACCAAAAGACCTCACGAGGTTGTAGTGCCAAGGAATTAAAAGAGGGAAATATTCCATATTCTGATATAGAGGAGGAAGTAGTAGTAGCAGAAGAATAAAATGAAGAAAAATCAGGATAATAAGTGGAAGAAATGATAGACAATTTGATGAAAGTATAGAAAAAATGGTAAGGCAATAAAATGACATGATCCATCAGATTTAAATTTAGAGGATTTTTTGGCTTCGGAGATCTTGTTTATAAACTTTTAATCTTGACAGAGAAACCGACTATCTCAAGTATCAGAAAAGTAGCCTTTTTATTGTTTCTATTTAGTTTCGGATTTTCCGGTTTAAACAAAACATTTATTTGAATTATACTCGAGCAAATCTTTGCAATACTAAAATTATAAAAATCTATAACATAAAAGTATTTTTTGAAAAATATATCTCTTAAATGGCCCTATTAGCCGTTCTATATGAATAAAAAAAAGTGGCCCTATTATTTTATCTGGCCATGAAAAAATGCATTTGATTTACCTTTAAAATTGTATAGAAAATTTGCGTTAACATTGTGCTGCACACTGATAAATTACGAAGCAATTCAGAGTTATTAGCATTTTTTTTTATTCATATAGAACGGCCTGGTTTTTCAAAATCAATCAATCCACTTAGTAACACAAAATGTTTGACTTACATGAAGCGATTACATTTTATGTAACATCTTATTTTGAATGATTGTATGTGCTTTTAAATAACAAATTAAGGAAGTAATGCTTAAATACATTTGTAGTTTTTTATGGATGTAATAGTTTTACTTTTTATTTCGTAATAATACAAATAAGCTAATAAAACGACGGTTTACATGAAATAATTTACTCGTAAACGCATTCTACACACTGCATTATTTGTTTAGCTTTATTGCTATTGGGAATTACAGCAAAGTCTTTTTTATAAATTCAATTTTTTCCATTGTGTAGCCCTCTACAGCAAAGTGCACGAGTAAACGCAGCCGAGAATGGCGCAGTTCACGCTTTTCAACTATGCCACAACTTCCTAGCTAACGGTGCTGCCAATTGCACCGTAGTTGATAACGAAGTTGACGAAGTTCATGCTTCCTCATTGATAAATTGAATCATCAGTACTGCCAATGCAAAACGATAACTTTGCCGCTTGGGGTTTTTAAATAATTTGCTGCTGCCACCGGTCTCCGTAAGCTTTACTCCCTCCTCCACATAGATTTTGGTGGTGAGGGGAGGGAAAGAGGAAGAGTAGGAGTTGAGAATCCCACATTCCATTCTGGAGCAGCATTACAAAACGATGCGTTTGCCAAGTGGAGCCAGCGAGTGACTAACATGGCAAGTGTTGAATAACTTTTTCCATGCGTACCATCCCACCCGACCGTAGTCTGCCATTGGTTGTTGCCGGTCAGGATGGATGGCTAGTAGAAGTCAGTTCGGTAGCGCAGTAAAGTTTCCCTGGGAAGAAACTTGACCCGCTGCATGGTACGTTTGGTTGGGCATGATAGCACCTGCTACTGCGCTTGACAGCTCAACACTGCGTTCTGTAATGTAATAACAACTATCGAACAAAAGTTATTATTTTAAGTTTTTTTTTTAATAAGCTGTCTTTATGGAAAACCCACAAAATATAAAAGTTTGTTTGTTAAGAAACACAACATACTAAAATAATTTTATTTCTTTCCTTCCAGACATTCGGCGCGTTTGTCATCGAAGCAGTGAAGTGTACAATACCAGTTCTGTACTTTTTCTTACAGAAGTTTTAGATGGCGCAGTTAAAATATTTGTAATCTTTTATTTATTTTCTGTAAAATTGCTTTCGTATTTATAATTTGCCAACGCTTTGAACAACGTAGTTGAATAAATATCTATTATTTATGTTTATTAGCAAAGTAATAATGTTTGTGAGAAGCAACCAGTTAACGATGTGCAAGTGAAGAAAAAGTGTTTAAATTTTGAAGAGTTTACGTATTTCAAAAGATTGTTCCACGTAAAGTGCATGTGCAAGTGGGTGAGTGTAACATGGAAATAGCCAGTGTAATGGATAACATGATGAAAACCAGCATGGGACTTCACGACGATCGGTCCAGTCGAAACAGCAACAGCAGCAGTTCGGGTATGTTGAAGCACCTTAGTACTTTATACAATCTCTTGATACAATATCTATTTCTATCCTAAAAGAAATTACTCGACATCATTTAAGACACATGAGGATCACTCGGCGAGTCTCGCTAAAAGGGTTTTTATGAACAGAAGATAGTATGTCCATCATCCTTCAAAATATCACAAACACCGGTATATAATGAGAATCTCGGTGCGAAAATCATCCCGTGAAGTACTCCGTTTTACCTTTCCAAAAACTGCAACAAGACAGCAAACAATGAAGTCGAACGGTCGGTTTTGACTTTCAACCGAGCACCGCCGGGTGTAATGAAGCCATCCATACAATGCCGGGTGTACTCCGGTGGAGTTAATGCACATGTCGTTACGCCACCTGTGTTCGGCGCATTCTCGAAAGCCCGCCCTGATGACACTCCAATTTGGAGCTCATTCAAAATGTAGCAAAACCCTCTCGGTGCCCAGTGCAAGGTGCATATTTGCTAGCCAAAGACCAAAGATTACCGCCCCAGAAGGAGTGCATAGGGCTGTGTGTGTTTTGGGAGTGAGAACAATTCGTTTACACTAGACGCTGGAGATGGTACGGGTAGTGCCACATGGTTTGTGTCTCGAAAAGCCCGTTCGCCCGTACCGTGTGCCGGAAGAATGTGTTCAGCGAATGTGCTCAGGTGAAGTTGCAAATTACGAGATGTTCATACGTTGAGTGCATTTGCTTCCCAGTGCACTTTTCGACGGAGAAGTGTTGGCAGGAAGCAATTTCTACATTCCTGTAAGAGATATTGGAACAGCGTGCTACTAATGAGTTTCGGAGCGAGAAGCACCCGATCTTGAATTAATTTAACGAAATTAAGGTCGGTTAAGATGCCACGTGTTACCGTGTTACGTAGCCAAAATTATGTCTTATTTATGGAAGCCATTTGTTTCCTGGTGAAGCACGTGTTAACGGTTAGTTTGGGTGAATTTAATTATTAAACACACTCACCTTGTAATGATTCTCTTACACTGAAGCAGACAAGTTTAGTTCCACTGGCAAGTCATGCTAAAATATGATTTCGGTACACAATCAACGTTTTCACAGTCTCTAATCAAGCGCAAATCATAATTAAACTGCGTTACCCGAACGCTCAAAAGGAACCGGACGGTTTAATTATAATATTACCCTACGGCAAGGACTCTGATTGATATTGGTTGCTGTTTGACTTGGGTAACCACCATTCGCGAACAAATATTCGCTCTTGATGCTGTATTTCGAATGAGTGCCCGTTATTGTACTATTCCCAATGCGCTCCGGCAGTGCGACTGTGGTGATGATGGTTGGGCACACGTGCTAATGCATTATTAGCTCAGGGCGCAGTTTCTCCCGAATCCAAAAATCAATTCCAATCTAAATTTAATGTCTGCTTCACGATTCTCGCATCAAACAAAACATTTTCGATGACTTCCTGCATATGCATCAGCTCCATTTGGCTCTCGTTTTAAGAGCGTAGCCATGTGACCCAGCAGAAAAGCCGGTCCAATGACGAACAATAGCAATAACCTGATGACATGTAATTACACCGTTTTCGGGGTGGAACCGTTTTAAGCATAACGCAATAAAACCTATCGACTACACCACGATAACGATGATGTTTATGGCCGACCGGAAGATGAATTATTCCAATCGGATCCATCATCACTCGTGTAATCGTAAAACCGGGGCAAGATGAATGGCGTTCGTCCGTTCGCAGACGCACACCTCAAGTTTGCATCGTTACGGTGAGATGCTAAAGCGATAAAAATATGGACTCTCGTTGGGAAGGAAAAACAAAACAACCACCCACCGCTCATTCTTGAAGGCTCGCACCACGCTTAAAGGACTCGCCGGGTTTTGGGATCAATTTGAAGCCAATAAAAGAAGTATTTTTATGGCTGAGCAGTTTATTCCGGAAGTTATTTTGCGAAAGCGGATCATCGAAATGGGAACGGTAGCGAGCACGTCGGGACCGAGAAGCGTGGCTGAGCGAGAAGCACCAACGAACGCTGCATGGTGTTGGTGTCTAGAAAATCTGAAGGCCGAGTGGAGGATTTAATGGACAGAATATCCATACTTGAGGACTGGTCGGCCGGAACCTTCGTCGACACCGTCGCTGCTGCAGAAGGTCGTCCGTGCAGGATGTTTATAAAGTTTGCAAAAGAGGGAAAGTTGTTGGATTCTCCGCTAGTCTTCCTCTTCATGCTACAAGATGGAGGTGCAGGACGAAAGATAACCGCCCTTGATTAATCCAATAACAGGATTCCTACGCCGTATCATGCACAAAACCTCTTACACTTAGTCCTGGCGTCTTTTTCGCTTGGAAGGACCGATTTCCTTTTGCGATCGAGCGAATATTGATCCTAATCCCACGTGTTGGAGACGGAGACGGTTCGATCCGATAACCGCCCGCATATCTAAACGTACGTCCGCATCGCTATAAGGTTTTTGGGATGGAAGTGGATTGGATCGAACGGACCCCACAATCGAGAAGGTTTAATGCGGAAAGTCCTGCGAAGGAATGCACAAGCTACAGCATTATACATTTATTGAAGCAAAACTTGAATACTTGTAAAATTCAGTAAATATTGTCTCTTCAATAGAGAGATTGGCATGCCCCAAGCAGTTTTTCCATCAATCGAGCTAGCTTTTTTGTTAAACCCCATTAAGAAGTATACATCATTCATATTAAATATATTCGTGATGGTAAAAATGGTTAAAATGTGATTCATAACATATTCCAATAAAAATATCGTGGAAAATAAAACAACCTCTTATAGTTTCGCAGAAATGGACAAGCTTTTTTTGTTTTTTCCTTTGCTTCAATCGCTCGAAGGATATGTAAATGCAGTTCGATTGTTTCCCCAAACGATACAAACCACAGAAATGGTTCCCATTGATTATGTTGTGCAAAATTTATTCATTCGACTAAGGAAACAAAAAAACACACAAAATCCTTTCCACCGCCAGGACAAACCTCAACCGAAGCAAAACAAAGAGAAGCGGTCGGTTAAAGTGGTACAGGCACGTTTGCGTAGCCTGGAGAGAAAAAAAAACGAAAACCCCAAGCTCGGTGAGGATTTGGGTGAGTTTGTTCAACAAAAAACAAAACAGAACAAGGAAATCGAGAGAATAAACCTTGCAGTTCCGCACCAAAATGAAGCGATTCTTTGAGTCAGAGGCATATAAATGTTTCGGATGGCATGTCAAAGCAGCTGGGTAGAGCGATGTATTTTATTTTCATATCGTTATCCACTCGAACGCAGCTCAGGTTATTTTAAAAGTTTCAAAGATTTCATTTTAGACTTTTAAAGTGGCTCAAAGAGGAAACATTTTAAGAGTGTGCAAAGAAACTACTATCTAAGATCAATTTTCGTTCGTGTGTTATTCAGCTCTTCGTTTATAATCTTGTTTACATAAGAAAAGAAATGAGGTATTAATAAATTTAATCATTAATCAACAATTCCTTAACTAAAGTTTTGAACGTTTGTTTTGCCATAATCCAAGAAATGTAGAAGGCAAACTTACGAGGTTTATTAATAAAAGTTCAAACATCTGATTAAATCAAACGAGCTCTACGCCCAACAAAGAAGTATATAGCAATAAGCTTAGTATAACAAAGATAAAAGTGAATAAAATCTATGTGAAACAGGGTATTTTGAGGATTTATTACGTATTCTTTAGATACTGTTAAGGTATCACAAATTTGGATCCTGAAGTTTTTGATTTGTTTTTTAAATAGAAGAGTGGAAATAATTTATAAAATGTTTTACTAATGTTTTTTGTTGGGAAAGCTAAATTAACTAGAAAATTTGCTTGGAAAAATATCTGGTACCCTTTAATTATGAAATTTAGTTTCCCTTATTCATTTGTTTTACACACCTAACTGCTAACAAACGCCAAACCATTTATTTCATGAGAGAAAGAAGAATACTAAGCCTTCGAAAATATTCTGTATGAAGCTTACAAAAATTGAGTTTGTCACAATACAAGATTAAGCTTGTTTGCTTCCGCACATCAAAAACCCGGAAATTGAATTTTTCTCCAACAGCAAAACCAGTACATACGCAACCATCATGCACTGTAACGTATACGAGCATCGTTCCTGATGTATGTTGATAGATTCTTATGGAAATGATCGATGCGTTCGGTTGCACGATACGCAAACCTTCCAATGTATTGGAAAGAATAAATTTACTTAAAATACAACACACTTTCAGGCATTATATAAGACTACTTCTGCGAAACATGTCACTAGTTTGATTAGATCTATTTTTAAGGCAAACGAAACATCAACACCAACACCATGTGAAACGACTTACTTTAAATGCTATCTTAACACACATTTTAACACTCTTCACGTGTTCTACCCATCGAGCGCACAACGATTGATTCAGTTATCGAATGCAGCATTCTCCCTACGGCATCACTTTTCCACCAGAGACAAATTCTTCCATGTTTCTTCGCCGCCAAATGGCACGTTCCACCGACCGACGTACCATACTAGCAACGTCGGTAGCTCGCTCCTGTTTAGATTGTCGACCTGTCGCGCGGTGTCTGTGCTCGTGTGTTACGCGAACATGTACCAGTCAGTGTGCGGATGGTTTGTTTGATTTTACCGATGTATAAATCTCCGATGGGCTTCAGCGAGACCGGGTACTGCTACGGGTACACCAATTTTGTACGTGTTCCGGAAAATGAAAAAGAAAACCGAACGAAAGACGCCGGTTGACACGCACTCACAGCATTCTACCGACGTTGCTCGTAAATTTGGCTTCACACATGTGTGTACACGTGCCGTAGGTACATCCCATAAATGGTGCGGTGTTGTGGTTTTGCGTACATTTCAAGTTTTGTCAGTTTTGCGTTGACTTATCGTTCCCCGTACAGGCACGCATACCGAGAACTGTTCCGAGGCATTTCGTTGGCAAATCAATATTTAACCGCATCAAATTTTCCTGATAAAGTATACATTCACGGGAAAATGCGAGCTGCTAACGTTTTGTGCGGTCAAATTTTCAGCGAAACACGACAAGATACTTCGTTCTTTCGAAACAGGTATACTTCACAGTTTGGGTAACATTAGAGCAGAAAGTCTACTGGAGGGACAAAAGATATATTTCCATCCTCAGTTGAGTTGTTGTGACAGGAATCTGCTGTACCCGCTTTGCAGTGTATTAAATTGTCTTTGCTTCCCAGAAAAAAAGGGAAGTTTAACTTTCATATTGCAGTCGTTACGACCCGCCCACACACTCACACACTGTGTATCGCGTGTGGGGATGCAAATGCAAAACAATATTATCTAGCTGCTTATCATAACGCAAGCTGTCAGTACCAGACATCTCTGCAAAATACCCTCTTTATAACGCAGCACTGCCTTTGCGTCGGCGAGCGAGCACATACGTGGGAGGTAAGAGATGAATGGCATACATTCACCAATGATCCTCTCACGTGACATCCCGCTTGAGGCACAACGATATTTAAATCTTTCAGCCCACTCTCGGTAGACGGTAGGAAACATTTCAGCTGAAAATGCAAATCTATAAACATAAGTCTCCGCGGTTTTAGTTCGCAACTCTTCCCGAAATTTCGTTTCATGTAACCGTGATGATGGGTGTATCGAACGAAAAAAAGAAGGTTTATCGGAACCGAATTGAGAAATGAAACCGGCCACGTATCGCAACCACTAAGCATATCTTCACTGACGATGAAGGAGGCGCTTGGTTGGTTGTAGATGTCTTTCGAATGGAGACGCATGGTCGTTGATACATGTGCCACCAATGGAGACGCATGGTTGATGGTGATGATTTTCGAAAGAAAGATGTTATTTGAATTTATTGGAACAGTTTTTCTTTTTTCCACCCTCAATACCACCACTTATTTCACCGGAATGTAAACTGCCGCCGTTCATAACAACCGCGCGCAACAAAAAATAAAACAAACCAAATCTAAATGATGAAGCATTTGGAGGTGGTGATTTTTTTGTTGCTTCCACGCCTTATCGAGCCGTACCAGTGTGTATACCTTTTACGCATTTACTTTCCATTCACGTTACGTAAATTAACGATGACTATTTTTCACTCGTTGCTCGTTACCACAACAACCCGACCCTGGCTAGTGTGGTTAGATAGCACGGTACGCACGCTAGAGCACGGCTGTAACGAACGAAAAAACAAAAATCCCTTTCACCATGTTTTATCCCGTTAAAAGTGAAGTGATGAATATCAATCAGCAGCCCGACTCGTAGCTTCCCGCGGTTCCCGGGTTTCGTTTGCTTGCGCTTCCGGTCAAACGGAGCGGGATATTCTAATCAGAAAGGATGTGAAAATTATCCTTCTGCATCCATTATGGTGCGCAGGCCGCAGCGAAGTGGATCGATCGCTCAAGCATAACGGTGGCCCAGGCACGTAAAAGGATAACGACTTTGAGTGCACGAAAGCATTGTCTAATGAAGCAGCACAACGAACGGTACGGAGTGTGGGCGAAGCATTTACATTGCAAAAAGCTTACCGCTTGCAGAAACAATCAATAAGGGTTCATTGGGAGGAAAAACAAACATTGAGCAATTTGTAGCACAATCGGACTTGAAAATCGAATGGACTTACAAGAGTTTTTATGTTAGCTTTAACGCCTTGAAATTTAAAAATAATAATAGACTAATCATCATTTTTTTCTCTTGTATTGCTCCTGTCTACAGGTTCACCCACAGTAGTACACGAGAAAAAGAAAATGCTGGACATAACGCGAGACAGGCCCATCAAAATTGCAGTTCGTGTACAAGTTCCTGTGCGAGATCATCCTAAGGTGTAGTAGAGTTTATCTTTGAATGTAGTTTTTCTTTATTTACTCATTTTTTAAAGCTAATGTTACTTACTTGTCCTTGTTGGTCGGGCTTCCTTAATCCTCCACAGTTCAACTTTGTCGGTAAACTACTCGGACCAAAAGGAAACTCGCTCAAACGGCTGCAGGAAGAAACGATGTGCAAAATGGCCGTGTTGGGCAAGGGATCGATGCGCGACCGAAAGAAGGTTAGTTCGTCTCACCCATCGAGCCAAGAATCTTCGCTGTCCGTCCGCTGTGTCATCAGCGACCTCAGGCGGAAGCATACGGAATCGATTATTAACTCTTCTATCCCGTTGTTTTATCCTACCCGCCCAAAAGGAAGAAGAACTTCGGCTCAGCGGTGATCCACGGTACGCGCATCTGTCCGAGGACCTTCACGTGGAAATCTCAACCTACACCGCACCAGCGGAAGCACACGCTCGTATCGCGTACGCGCTGGCGGAAGTGCGCCGGTTTCTGGTTCCGGTAAGTACCAGCACTGTAAACAATAGCCGGAATGACCCATCCGCACGGTGGGTGGTGGAAAACTTTTTCACGCTTGGCGAACCACTCTCGCCATTCTGGCGCACTTGGCTAGCTGAATCACCCGCTCTGGACTTTCCGAACTACTTTTACAACACTGTTTTCCATCCTCCAACATCGTAGCGTACGATGGCCGATGGTGGATGTGTCGTTCGTGCCAGAGCAAATGCTTTTAGTGGCAGAAACAGGCTAATAAAGCTTTAAAAGCACACTTAACCCTTAAAGCTGTTCACTTTGGCTTTATGGGAGCTGCAGTACGGTAGTTCTGGTGGCGGAATGTTCGAGTTTGCTTGAACCTCAACTCCAAAGATGTATGTCTTCGTGGCGTAGTGGCCATTGCTGCGTGTACGATAGCAGATACTGTAACGACTAGAGGTAGGTGCGTTTACAAATCGGAAGTAAAGTCACAGAGGATGCCTGGTTAGTGCTGGTGTTGTTTTGCTAATGCACAGTGGTGCAGGACGCTTGGCGATTTGCGAGGAAAAATCCAACGGAGGCAATATTATTACATCTGACGGCAGCACTATCCGGTACCGAAGACGGTGTGGTAGTAAAACGTTAGTTGAAGCTTAAATTAAAGTGGTTTCTTGCAACTTGCTTCAATGGTATCACCGGGAAAGTGAGAAGGAAAAATGTAACAAAAACTAACTACGAACACATAAAACTTTTCGTTTGTGTCTTGTTGTTTCATGTCACGTTTACAACACGCTCCACAGAATATTCCATTATCCAACTTGTCGGCAATCGGATGGAGATAGAGAGTTATGTCGAAAACTAACCGTTGTGCCACAGTTCGATTGTTGCTTACTGTCGAATCATTGAGCTACTTTTTATGATCTTCTTCAAAAACATGCGTAACATAACAACATAACATAACAGGTCGCTAAAGATCATTTCATCAACAACACTGTACTATGGCAAGTGTTTGAGGTCACTTGGAGCTCATTTGTGCTACAGCTTGAGGACTTTTTCGTAGTTTACTATATTTTGCTACAAATTGTTTCGATTTGTCACAAATTTTGATCATAACAGTTGGATCACAACACCAATAACATTAGCTCCTATATAGTGTATATTGACGTAGTTTTTTCTGCGTTTTCATCCAATATCTTATTTTTCAAACATCATTTACAGCCTTTTTGTTAGTTTCTTAACAGAATATCTTTTAGACTTCAACAGCCAAGCACGATTTACCTTACTTTTTGAACAATGAGTAGGTCATTAAAATCAATGTGACAGCAGAAAATTTGCTCCCTTTCGTTTGCGGGTTTGGTGACCAACGAAAAATTTCTATTACAACCAACAACTGAAATCAACCATAATGTTGTGATGAAAGGTTACCCACCAAACTGCTTACAGAAGCAAAAAAAAAAAAAACCCCAACCATCGCTCCTTAGTTTCTACCACCACAATACGGCAAACTTCACTTCACTGGTGACCGAAAGCCAGCAGCAGGACGACGATTGCTTTACCTATTACAGTCCAGCTTGGTCACTCGAGTTCGAGTCTGCGTCCCGCTAGCGAAGGATCATATCAAAGGAATCCATTTAAATTGTAACATGAAATGCGTACGGCTTTGACGTCGCTTTTCTTGGCGCTTCTGCCAGGCGTTCGATTGTTTGTCACAGCCGTTAGTGTGCCTTTATTATCGTTAGCCCGAAAGGTTGGCCCGTTCGGAAAGCCGTGTTGTTTGTGCGAGAACTACCAAACAAGCGGGAACATGATGCTGGAAATGAAATTTGCCGAACAGGCACTTTTCATTCTTCATCCCAATGGGAAGGACGATGGGCCTTTTCGTATTCCGTGTGGGAAGACTTGTGAGATGGGGAATTCTTTGGAAGTCGCACAGTGTGGATTATAGGAGAATAACATTCCAAAAGATACGGACTCGCTATCGAGAATTGAAAACAACATCCACGAGAGATGTGAGACGTCCTAATGACAATTGTTAAATGGTTTCCAGGTTTCCGAGGACTATTCTTAACGGGTCACCGAACATAGTAAACAAGAATGTTAAATCTGATGTGGTAAGGTAACGCAAACCCTGTGCCTTGGGCATCATCAAAACACACGAACGTGCAAGCATTTTGTAAATCGAACAGTGTGGAATTTGAAGTGAAAATTTCACTTGCTTTACGATTCCAATTAATTCCGATACCAAATTAACGCTACATTGACTTAAGCAAAGGACCTTCCCAAAAAGGCGAAGTACTACGCACTAACCAAACAGCAATCCTTTTCCGATTGAAACTTTCTTCAAATGGGCACCGTTCATGCGCAACTTTGTTTGAAGCGCAGCTCCCTCGAGGTACATCTTTGTGATCTGGCCCAAAATCAATTAGCTCGAGTCAGTTTCTTGAGCGGGCCCGAAAAGGAGAGCGGTTGGTTGATTGTAAGGCGTCATCGACCTGTCAACGATGGGAGCCAATGTGTACGACCATCATCACATGCCTTACATTTTCTTTGATGTTACCGTATTACCTGTCGAAAACCTGTAATGCTGGCTGTAATGTTCAATGTTGTCGATTCTACCTATCATATAGAGCACCTTGGGAGCAATATATTGGCTGCGGTTCCCTACGTGCTAGTACGATGCCTGAACTTGCACCACAAAATTAGAAAAGATTCATTTAAAACAGCACTAGTAACATTGTTGTGTTGACGTTTCATGCCTAGTGTGACACCATTGACTTTGATCGTTGGCACGTGCAATGGAAAATGTCAAAAAAGCTCAACATTCCAAAACGAGAAGTGCTGCTCGGGAAAAGATTCCCGTGCGTCTGTTAGCTATGTGTTAAGCGAAACTGTTTCACAAGTACGCTCGTTTCTGTTTTGTTTTGTTGCCCGTCTACCACATTTCACTGACACAGCAGTAACACTAGTGCAAGTCTGGTCATGCATTTTAATGCAGCGCAGAAGGCTCCCATTTTTGGTGGTATTTTTTTGGTTTTGTGGTGAGTGCATCCTTTCGGGAAATTAAAACACTCTGAAGACTCGTACGTTGTAGAGTAGTGATGGGAAAATTACCAAAAAAATTAAAATCTAGCGAAGCAGTTGTTAGATGCGAAAGAAAATGTAGCTGACAAGTAGCTGGTTATTTTGGACCTGTGCGTCGACGAAGATACTGTGAACTTCATGGCAGCAAAAAAATGGAACAACGTGAATAATTTTCAGGATCCTCTGGAACATCGTTAGAAACTTGAATTAAGTGTTTAGATAAAGTTTCAAGAATACAAAAACTTAACATAAAAATAGCTATATATAATTTCTAATATAATTTCTATATAGTTTTAATATTTCTTATATAATTTTGTACACAATTCCAAACAGGAACAGACCTAGCCAGATATTATTTCATTAGTATATCTGCTCAGGTGCATTACATGTATGTACTTGTATTGAATCACCAGGTTATCAGCAGTATTTTCCCATCACTAACGTAGAGTGCACCGAAACTATTGCGACTCGAATGGCAACGCGTCAGCAAACGTACTAAGAGACGAGACGGCTAAATCACATTTCCACCTCATAAATTACGCCTCACGACGTCGGCATGGCAAATCGTTTCAACAGCATCGAGCCCTGCTCAGTCGTATGGAGACATTTTAGGACGAGAAGTTCTTTGAGTGTGAGTGAGGGAGATTTTTTCTCCCCAAAACATAAATAAAATGGCAGAATTCTATCTCTCCTCTATTCCAGAATCTTTGCCTCACTGTCATGCGATATGGCGGTGTTGATGAATTGTTGATTCAATGAAAAACTTTTTCGCACGAAAAGCTAATGAAGATTTCGAAACAGATCCTTTGTTATGGTGGTGGTTGAGTTCGTGGAACTTTCGATATTAGTTCGGTGGTCATTTCAGCAAATATCATTCGGTCACCAATATTTGCATTCAAGCTCAGTAGTTGCGCAATGCCGAGAAGAAACTCAGAAACATCTTCGTTGTCCGAGTGGACCGAAATTAATGGGTTTGTAGGAAAGTCGGGCAGTGGTGTCACATAAATTCCAATTAACTGGATTAGAGATGCCTGTCGGACGACTTATGTCACTCTCAATAATAACACCTCCCGTGTCTAGCGTTAGTGCTAACGAAACAGTGATATCCCGTACACCGGGGGCTACAGATGGCCGAATCACAGACGTTACTTCGGAGCTAATTAATTTGCTCATAAATTCATCATCAACTGGTACAGCAACACCTGCGAGCAGCAACAGCTGTACTTTTAGACCTTAGCTTCATACGTTCAATACACGAACGTTGAAGATGATAAACAGTGGATATAATTTGTAAACGACTGTGTATTTTCTTGTGAGCCTTCTCAAGGGTAAAAGTATGGAGTTAAAAATCACCTATCGAAACATTAGGCCGACAAAACGGTGCATGGTACGCTTCGAAGGGTGATATAGGTGAGTACGGGAACTGTTGTCAAAGTCGAGCAGAGGACTTCGCCGTACCCAAGTCACGGTCAAAAGAGCAAGTCATAAAGCTCCGTTCCATCGGTGGGACAGCAAGTCTCGCTGGATGAGCGTGGAGAAGCGTGGGGGAAACGATGTCCAATCGGGGGAGGGTGATGGATGCATGTTGCTACCGCTAATAAAACGGTTCAGGTGGTTTGATAAATGGCTTCCCCGGTCAAGTCGACGGCAGACCGGCCCGAACGCTGGACGCTGGCTGTCTGTCGGCTGTGAAGCCGAAAGTTAGTTGAAAGCGACTAATCGGAAGTGCCAGCTACACACCATCACCGTCATCGTCTTTATCGCGCAGCATCTTACCGTACAACCGTCGTCGCCCAACAAGCGATCCTGCTACCCTGCTGGAGCCGCACTTGAGCTGAACGTTGACGTTGCGGAGGATGATGGCTCAAGCGTAATCTCACCCACACAAAAGCGCATGAAGATGTCATTTTTCATCTACTCTGCTGTGTGCCTATCGTTTCCCTGACTAAATCGAAGTTAAGTACCCTGGGCTGGCATTAAAATGCTTCCCACAAAGTGATGATGAATGGGGGCTTCAGCGTAATTTGCTTTTTGTTTTGGCTGCCGAAGGAAGGGCCAGGTATCGTCGGTAGGAGCGTGAAAAAGTCATTTATGATGCATATATTAATTACAGGATTTTGTGAAGTACGAAGAATTTTGCAGCAATATATCGGCTCACACACGAAAATAAGTTTGCTTGAATGATTAATACTTAAGCAATATATTTACTCGTGAACAAGACTGGACAGTTTTTTTACATAAGACATTTGAAGTTCACCAGTTTGACGTTTGACATTTGAGTTTTTCGACAGTGTGAAACATCCTCCTATGTTTTGTGTTAAATTTTAGCTTCCATGTTATGAAAAAAAGACTTCATTTCTTTGTGTTGAGTTATCGAGTAACAAATCTAGTGAAATAGATATTATTAATAGCACTGTCCATAAATAACAGCGTAAATCAAGGGATTGTATCTGAAGTGGCCTATATTAAAGAAGACTTGGCTGTATCTTAAAAACGTCAAATTCGGGATTACACACAGATTTGTATAAAAAATCATGAGCTTCTGAGATTTGCACATGGAACACAACAACGCCATTTTTGACGTCCTGAAATACTCGCTTACAACAAAATCAGGATTTACGTGACACAAGTTGTCAAAACCAAGCTTTGAGCGCTTGTATTCAGTGTGCTTCGTACGCTCTTGACCTAGTTTCAAGGGATTACCATTCTTTAGACTGTCTTTTCTCAAAGAAGTCAAAAAATGTTTTTAATACTTTGTTGATAACAAACCACAATAGGAAGATTACATGGGCTTCAAATAATTTAATATTTTTATACAAAAAACGATATTAAATAAATAATTAAAGTTAAATTTTCAAGCATTTTCCTCCTTTCCCAAGACAATATTAAAAGGACTTTCATCGTCTGCCTTATCTGATTTCTATTATTTTATTCTATTTTATTCTGGATAGCACTCGCTTCGCAGTTATCCATTAAATATTAATAATAATAGCTTAACATCATAGGAGAATAAAATTAAGCTAACAGTACAAAAATTCCATCGTCAACGGTTACAACTTTACCCTAGCTTCACTTGCTGTTTGAGTGTTGTAAAGCAAACAAAAATAGTTTCAAGAATTGCATCGATTACGAAACCGTTAAACTATTGAATAATGTCACACAACCTCAACGGGCATTGTAAGCCTTTTTCCCAGCTGTACGTTTGAAATGCCCTTCAAAGCACACATTTGCACATCGTAATTCGCTGCTCATTGAAACACAAATTACGTGCGGTATTTAAAATGTAGATTTTCTTATCCTTATCCGCCCGAAACCGTATCCCGGCACGAATCGCACATCCACGGTGGCGATTTGCATTATCGAGGTGCGCCGACCGCCGACCGGATCAACCGCGCCACTCAAGTACGAGCCGGACTGAAAGGTTGATGAAATACAAACCGATGCTATCGGTTCGATTGGTGTGCGCTTTGCAACTCGGCACGAACTCAACCACGGAAGGAACGCCATCGGTTCGACCGAAAACGGTGTGCCTCAGAAAATGAGGTGAGATATGCTTCCTCCAGTCGGAAAACCATTCGTACAACTAGAGCGTACCGTGCAACAGCAACCGGCCTTGGTAGAGCTGTCCGTGTGGAGTGTCCTTGAGGGTGGCATCCAATTGATGAACCTCTGCGAACGGAAGCGCCGTGCCATGGCAAAACGCTTGCCTTCTGCACGTGACATTCGAATGTGCCGAACGTGCCGAAATGCTTAAAGTTGCCGTTCGCTATTCAGAGCGATTTTCTTTCGCACTTGAACCGGTATGATTGAAGAACTTCCGCGTCGTGTGTTTGTGCCGGCGCCCGGAAGAACGAGGCAAAAAGCGGGATGAACTAAGAGAATAGCAGGTCCACGTTCGTGACCGTCCGCCCGTAAGACAGAGTTTACTCTCCGATCAAGATGAGCTTTCCTAGACTGGCTGTGCCGATTTATCGCAAAATCCAATTTCAAGACGCTTCACAGCTAGGTATCCGGCGCCCCAAAAACGTAACATTTCACCAACCGATCGCATTTCGTTCGATCTTTGGATGAGGAAACGCACACACACACACACACCTACACAAATTCATCCCGGCATGCCATAAGAATGAATGAAAACGTGCAGATTTTATACAACATTTGCTCTTCGTTCGATTTTGGATGGCTTTATCTACTTGTCGAATTATTGCTTCTTGAGCTGCATTCGAAGAAATTAAATATTTGCAACAGACCGAAGTTCCGATCCGATTTGAATAGCGTGAACTTGAATTTGGGTAAAAAAGCGGAGGTGGCACTCATTCAAGTGGAACAAATGCAATTACTGTACAGCGATAATAGAATTCGCGGTAGGGAACTTTAGAGTCAATGGACGAGATACAAGATTGTATTACACCAATGTTAAATAGAGGAAAGCGTTTTGATCGATTATATTTAGTCGCTCTTGAGCAGTCTTGAGAACAAACATTTAACGAAACGTTATCTTGAGAATGCGTTCTTTCTTAATTTTTGCTTCTACTGCGGCAGGGTTTATAAAGCTTGTCTTATTTTCTAGCGATGCTTTCTTATTTGATCAATTTATATAAATAACATTGAAATTCTGAATAATCCTAAAATTTTACGATGCCCTTGGGCAATTCCAGTCATCACAATTTAAATAAATCCTATCGTAACGTACGTGGAAACTTTCGAACTCTATAAACTAGAAGCATTTCTGCTCGAATTGCATTTACTCTAAGCCAGTTTATAATTTCACCAATGTACAGTCTGCCTAGTCAGTGAAAATAGCTCACTTTTGACACATAAAATTAGCTTCTATCGTATTCGTACGATACTATCGCCTCGACCAAACGCTCATCAACACCAGATATAGCATAACTGATGTGGGAGCATTCGCTTACCGTACGGCACGAAAATATGTACGAACGACGTGATCCGCTTCCATCCAATAGCACACAATTATCCATTGTAATGGAGCAGTAAAGTGACGGTTTGGGTGTGCCTCGTTGTTCAGACGAAGTTTTGTCGCTTTGCAAGTTTGCTAATCCTTCTTCCACCAAAGAACCGACTCCACACTGGCGTACCATTGGTGTGTTGGCGTTGCATGCAAAGCACGGGCGCAAACAAAGTTGTTCGAATCCGGGAAGACGTAGAAAGGCCGTCGGCAACGTAGGTCGTTAATTAAACAGTTCTATGGTCGCGTAAGGCAGCCAGTTTGATTTGCTGTGGCTTCCAACGTTACAAATTTCGGTCGCAGACCTTCGGATGCCAACTTCGCAACTGAAGTCTTTTGATGTGGATGGAAGATCCTGCAGCCGAACGAAGTGTTCGTGAGTGCTGATGGACGTAAGCTTACGTCCGTGGAAGTTTGTTTGGCAAATTTAATTGTGCTACAGATGGGAGCTATTTCAAACCGAGTATCGTTTACCCTTACAGACTAGTTCAGGAAATCTATCACAAAAAAGCGTTTGTGCATAACTTTTAAGAACACTGCAACTGTGCTTCAAAGAGAAAGAAACATAATCGATTGAACAAATTCAACGATTTAATGCATCATTTCGAAGTTGCTTCTTGGCGAAATAAAATCATCGAAAAGCATTCCCAACATCAATCAAAATAATAAAAAACCGAACATACTTACGCACCCGCGAAAGGGCGAGAAACTGGCATGCCTAGGCTAAATATATCTTTCGAATTGCTTTTTAATGCTCCATTAGCCCGACAGCCAGTAAATGATCGGCGTCAATAATCATCTACACATCGTTGTAAAACTTTTCCCACCAGCAGTTTATAGGAACCTGGTTGCCTCCGGGGCTTGATTCTCTTACCAATTACTCACCCAACAAGAGGCACCCTTCAACATATCCGAGAGCGAAAGCGCAGGGTGTTGGTGAAACTTTTCAATCCACTGCTCCGAACTCCGCTTCCTAGAGGCATTTTGGCGAATTACTTGAAAAATTCGGAGGAATTTCGTTCATTAGAGGCGTGACATGGCTTTGATCTTTCAATGAGTGTAAGAGCCAGGAAATAAATTATTCTTCTTGATACACAACCCTCCTGATTCCGGAGTTGAAGTAGATTAAATTGAACAGCTGCAGGTGTGAGTACCTTTAAATGTTAATAACACGTGTTGTACTTATGCATTGACTGCAAAAAGCGTTTACAAGTTTAACAGTATTTGTGATGCTGGAAAGGAAATCACTGTTTTGTTTTGAAAATAAAAGAAAAAAAAAGCTTCAAATAACAACTACCAGTAAGCGATTGACAACTGGGCATAAGTTTATTGAAATCTCCGCAAAAACCACTCCGGTGCCGAACCGTGACTTTTAAGTCTTTCAATAGCTTTGAAAGTGACCATGGTCCAACTCCACCACTCGCTAATCGGATTACTTCCCGGGGCAAGAGGATTGTAAAATCACTCTCTTAGTTTCTTCAAGTGCTTCGGTGCCAGTGTGAACTGGCTTTCCTTCCATTCCAACAATGTCATTGATGTTAAGGATGTGTTCAACTGAAGAATGCACTTGGTGGATTGAGGAAAAAAAACGGATTGTAACCAGCTGAGTGGACCATCGCTTCAACATCGCCGAGCTTAAACTGTCACCGTTTATAATCCGTTTATAACAAGCGAAAGGATTTCGGAATGCGAATTCAGTTGAAGCTAATGCGATCTCTGAAGCGGAGCAACATCTGGCAGATTAAATCGTTGGTTTTCTACTTAAAATTATGACATGTACAAATATCCGTATATAATTACCAGCAGCGAATTGGTTGTGATAATGAAGGATCAACCATATCTTTTTAAAACTATTCTTTGGATCCAAAACTTCGATAGGACTTAACCTATAAATTCTTGCTTGGTTATACCCGTAGTTCGAAAGACGGTTCCCAGACATGATTGGATTCTACTATGTATCGCCTTTGCCACCTGATCGTTAGGACCTAAAATACGTTGTATTTTGTCAAAGTTTTTAAGGCGTTATAGGCTAATTTATTCCTGATTTCGAACATAATATTTAATAATGCAATACAAACGTCAAACACACGTCACATTTTAGTTTGAAACGAAACAAAACTTGATATAAATAACAGACGCCGATGATGATGACTGATTGTTTATGTTTGCACATCTAGCATCGAGCGTATCATGTTACTTTGTACATCCTTACGATGCACTTTGTGCAACAAGAATGCTTTTATCTTACATGTTTCTATTAGGTTAGTATTCAAAATGTATTCGAACACAAGTAGACAAACCCCGGATGCTTTCCTAAACAAGTTTTCATGGAAATAAAAATAAATGTCTCGCGTTAGTGCGAAACATACAAGAGAAATATTTAAATATTCCAAGCGAATCGTACCATTCGTACATGAATTACGATCCCTCTTGTGTTCTGTGCACAGCACTGAATTGCCTACTCTCAGAGTGTTATTTTTTGCCACAA
This sequence comes from Anopheles maculatus, assembly GCA_002091835.1. NCBI lineage: Eukaryota > Metazoa > Arthropoda > Insecta > Diptera > Culicidae > Anopheles > Anopheles maculatus. The sequence goes on from KZ062195.1 coordinate 149,127, forward strand.
ACCATGCACTTTCATCGTATCTTTTTCAATCTGTTTTTATTGCTTACTTCAAATAAAAACCATCCTCGGTATAACTACAACGTACCGCAACGATTCCCTGGCAAAGCATAAATTGCCTGTGATTCCGAGTGGGCGTACCTACCTAGTACCAAGCCCCTTCAAACGCATATAATGTGTAGAATGGGTGACAGAACAACACTACACAAATACACACACACAGAGAGAACAATTGGCTGTATCGTGGTGCTTCGCGTACACACAATCCATGATAAATGAAGAAAGGATGCAGTGTGCAACGGCAAACAACCCGTAAAGCAATCGCAGTACGTAATGTATGTAGGAATGCTGAGCACGATACTTGCCTCCGCACTCGAAAAAGGTAATGGGCTTCAACTTGTCACAAAAACTGGTACAATTCATTTGCATATTTTATAGAAATATGCCACGGTAATGGTACGTGCAGTCCGGGTCGCACTCCCGGTTCTTTGTGATGCGCCAGTCTGTAATGTGAGGAAGCGAATGGACAAGAATGTTCATATCGAACAAAAAAGCGAGCAAGAAAACATCAACAACAAGCGATCGTTCAACTACACTAGCCTTTTCTTGCAGGGACAGTAGTGTAAGAAGCGTTTTGTGACATTTGCATGATGATATGCTATCCGAATGGGAAAGCTTTCGTCGCTGTGAGCATAAAAAATGCATCCTTGCACCCTGCATGGAGTAAAAAAAAGGCTGCAGTGGGAAGCGTGTTGGCAACATGAACGCCTTCAACATTTTGTGCAGAGTTAAGTTTTCTTTGAGCGAAACTTGAAACGTGGTAGCTACTTTTTGTGGTGTCGGCGACACTTGCCGAGCTTTTTTTTTTGGCTTCGAAACAGCGGTGTGAAAAATTTGCTTGCTAATAAGACAAATTGTGCTCTCCGGTTGTCACACACCTGATTTGGTGCAGTTTTTCGTACGGCTTGAACTGTGTTGCTGGAAGGCGTTTTTCCACATTCTTACTTTATGTCACTGTTATTCCAATTATCACCTAGCATCAGCATATTAGAGGTAACAAGCTTAAAACTTTCTTGCTGTCCTTTTTTTCCCCTTTCCAGGACTACCATGACGATATTCGGCAGGAGCAAATGTGGGAAATGCAGGCATTAAATTCACAAAACGGTAAGGATCAACCTCGACGCACGATAAGTATGGAACCGTGTCGTATCTAGCTTCTTCCTTTCCGATGAACCCACAGCGACCAGTAATCTATCCTCGGCCCACGATAACACGCTCAACGGTGGCTGTGGCAACGGTCTGCCCACCAACGGGATGAGCATCAGCAGCAGCGGAAGCAGTTGTAGCACCGGAAGCACCGGAAGCACCACCAACGGAACCATGCCTACTAACGGGCCGCACAGTAACGGACTGAACGGTGTGGTGGTCAGCGCTGCCCAGGTCGTATCCAACGGTGTCACCGGGCTCGGGACCGGAAGTAATGCCTCGGCATCCGTTGGCGTCGGATCGGAACTCGGCAGCAACAACGGTAGCACGCAACCATCGTCCGTTGTGACGGATCTGCAGCATGTGACGAACTCGCTCACGGTAAGGATATCATTCGTCACACCAGCGTCCAACTGTGCTTCAGCTCATGCTCACGTGTATGTTTGGGTGGATGCGTCTTTTCTTAACCTTGCAGCATCATCAACACCACCATAATCAGCAACAGCAGCAAACGCAGCAACAGCAGCATCAACATCAGCACCAACAATCGCAGAACCAGTTCCTGTCGAACGATGCGGACATGAGCAGTCTCCTGCAACCGATGGATGTGAACATGACGTCGGCGAATCATTTTGTGAATTGTAAGTGTACTCGCCCCTTTCCCGAGGCAGTAGATTAAAGCCGGAGGCATAACCCGGAAGTGGAAGGATTAAAAGTCTGTTTGATCACCAAAAGTTAGCCAACGGCCGGGGAAGTTTCGTAGTGCCCTTAAAAGGCGAACACTCCGCTCTTCAATGAGCCTTTCGGTTGCGCAAAAGCCCTTTCATACGCTCGTTTGCTATGGATAAAGAGAGTGAAAAGCGAAAAAAAAAACAAACAAAATTCGCAACGTTCCAACAAGCAAAAGCCCTGACAGTAATTAATGTTTGCAAAAGTTGTACTAGCACCCGGCCGATGCCCAACTGTGGCCACGTTTAACAAAGTGTTCCTTTTTTTTT
>KZ062195.1:151676-176733 GCA_002091835.1 Anopheles maculatus
AGCCGTTAGCTTAGGTAAGTTCACCATAGCACTGAGGTAAAAAAAGTGCTCGTGAAAAACTAATGAAAAAATGCAACTCTTCCGAAAGTCGGTAGGGAGTTGCGGCTGGAAAAAATCTAAATTTCCCAACTGACCGCCCTGCTTGGGTGAACCAAACGGGACGGAATTGTTGGGGGTATTGCAGCTGGCTACCGTTTAATTTCCACACAAGTAAAATAAAATCTCCTTATACACTCACACACACTCACACACACAGTAAAGAGTGGTGATGTTTCCGGTGTGATTCTCTACTGTTCCAGGCATGTCAAACATACGGCTTGCAATGGTTTAAAATTCAGCTTTAAAAGAATAACGAAGGCATAGATTATTAAGAAAAATATTTAGTTAATTTATGTTATGTTATTTATTTAGTCAATATATGTTTGAATTTATCTGAAAACACATCAAATACTTTTTTAAATTTTCCTTACATTTTCAGGATTACGAAAATCAAAACAATAAGCTTTTATCCATACTATAAATCGAAGAATTTCTAAAAGCGATTTGAGTTGATGTTGGTGACTAAAACTATTTAAAAATTCATTAAAATTAATTTTAAATATAAATCGTTTAAGTGCCTTTGGCGAATACCTGCAAGAAGATATATTCACAAGTTAAGTCAAGCGCAGATTAGCAAAATTATAGCAATATTACTTGAAATTTTACATAGTATACAATAGTATGTATCGATCAATGAAAAATTAACCGAATAGAGTTTTTCCGATAAAACGTAAATTAAATGATAGATTAACTGCAAATTTCTTGTCGAAAACTTCATACAGGCTATTTTTCACCGGAACCAGTTTCTTTTTGTATATGTGTTATGACGTTTTGTGGCTCAAATGTTGCAAACTCACCATACAAATTGGAAGTGAAAGCAAGCGAATTTCAAAAGCATCAAATTTTGTTCGAGCACAAAAAAAGAAATTCATTTGTTTCGAAATTGTTTGTACTGTAATTGTGTTGCAATTAAATAAATCTGCCACATAAATAATTTTCCATAATTATCAAACACTTCGAGGTGAGTTTGATTGATTTGACTGTTAAATAAGCCTTATATTATGAAATTTTCAGGCAGAAACTACTGTACAAAAATCTGTATCAACAACTTAAATTAACAAAATATAGATTTAATTTAGTTTGATTTTTTTTATAAGTTAAGAACAGGTCCCATTCAATTTGAGAAAGGGTAAACAACTTATTGAAAAGTATGTTCGATGTAACTTCAACAATAATCGACTCAACTTTAAATTAATAATTCAAAATCGTTGAAAATTCACAAGAATTAAAATTAAAAGTTTAAATAGAATATAGTAACATTGTTTAATATCGTAAAATGGATAACTTAAAAGAGATCATCAACTTCGAACGTTTATTCTGTGCTTACACATTTCTTTTGCATATGAATTGTTGCGTTAGAGTGACTCGGGAACTTTTAATAGCTACAAATTTATTGTTTCAAAAACAGTGCCTGAGTCACTCCACCGCAACATGCAGGTTACGTTTTACTGTATAATAAAAGAGAGGGAATCTCTGAACCACGCGAATACCTGTTGTAACTAGCAAAACAAATCAAAACAACTCTTAAAATATAAGGTTTGATCAAAACATCAGATCAATATTGTAGCCGTTGACAATTGTGCTGGTTGACATATCATTAGAAAACCTCTCTATATTCTACTATGTTCCTCTACTACTAGGCAATTACATTAAACATCAAATATCATAAAATCAAGTGAAGACCTAGGACCTAAAGAGCAATTGAATAGTGTTTCTCCACGAACATATTTGTTTATTATTGTTTAAAATTGAATCATCGATTGACATTGTTTTACTTTTTCCAATAAGAGTTAGACATTACTGCATTATGTGAATCCTTTTTCCAGCCCGGTTTGGGCAGCATAATATAATGGGTGTGAGAAAGAAAACCTCATTCACAGGTACATTTTTCTTGCTTGTCTTTTTCCATACTTTCCGCACACTGCAGCACGTAAGCGGCCCCTGCTAGGAGGACCCCGTTCGACCATGAATCCCACCAAGCGCACGGTGATGACGCTGATTGCACGTGCACGCACGGCCCAAGCCCTGCACGGTTCCCGAACGGCTCAACCGATTGGCGAGTAAGTTTCCGCACCGTACCGAACCCCATTGCCACGATTTTTCCTTTTGTCCCATCCTGCTTGCCAGTTCCATTTCCCATTTCCTTTTCTGTGTGTGCAGCTTTTTATGTACGTATCTGTGTGGATTTGTGTGTGCATTTGTTTTACATCTATTATGGTTGATTATTCCGCAGTGGACGTAGCGTAGCGCTAGCGCGGAATATTCGCGCCTTTCTGTGGAAATTATGATGCTGAGTTTGGTGTACATTGCCTATTGTTACGAGTTTCTGTTTTTTTGCCAGTTTTTTTTTTGCTCTCCTCCACTTCCGATTACTGATCGGGAGAAGGAAAGCTGAAGCCCACCCTGAATGCACTAATTATTCACATGAGCAAATTGAACGGGACAGGAAACACTCAGGTTCGGTACCGGTAGAAGATTAGGTTTTGGAAAATGAAAAATTGTACACCTGATACCAAACGGCAAGAAGGAAACGAGCTTTGTTTTTTTTGTTCATAGGATTTTTTGTGCGAGTTCCCAACCACACCAAGTTTGCAATAACCTAACATTTTCCATTTTCGCATGCAAATCTGACGGGGAAATGGGAGAAACCACGTTAATTGCGCTTGTATCGGATGCTGTATTCTTTTCATTTCGCTCCCACCGTGCACCGTGTGAATGAATAATGCTCACCATTCCCATACTACCGCCACCTCATCTTACCCCCTACTGCCCACCAAACTGCATACCGGAAACCCGCTAGACCCGGAACTCTATACTAACTGCACTGTATGTCTGTATGTTTGTGTGTGTGTCTGTGTCATCCTCTATCCAGACCGATACAGGTGATCACTTCGCCGCTCATTCTGCAACCACCGCTGGACTTACTGCAGCCGGGCGCGAACAGTGGCGTTGCGAAAGAAAACATTCTGCAAGGCGCTTAAAAGCCAACGCAATAGACAAGCACTAGAAGGCACGGGGCGAAGCGTCTAACAAAAAGAGGTGTGTTTGTGTGAGTGTGTGTGTCGCACTGGAAGTACAAAAGTGAGTGTTGGATTGTTTTGCTTTTCGTTTGTTTTTCTCCATCTCTCTCTCGGTGCTGTAATGTAAGCAGAAACATTTTACGCAGAAAGTTCTTAGATTGATTATAAATGTTCCCAGTTTAAAGTTCAATTGTTATGGTGAGTCATGCGCTTCCGTTTGTTTGTCGGTGATGACTCAAACAGCACAATCAACACGGTTATGCCCCATCAATCAATTGATTTGAAGGAAAAGCTGGTAAAGGAAACGGTCAGGAAAAAGATTCTTTCAAGAAACGTTGTTTGAAAGGGCATACTTGCATACCTTTAGGCGGAAAAGGTGAGTTTTAGTATTTTGTCGTTTAAATTAGTTCGTTTCGTAATTCAACTATGCGCAGTTACTGTCACTGGGAAAAGGAAAACTAATTTAAAGCTTCCATGGACAATTGAAATAACTAACTGTTAGAATTACGTTTCGTAATTCTTGGAACAGCAAAGCCTCGTAGAAACAGTATTGACCCGACCTGATTGACGACTTTATTTCGCTTAAACAGTGAGAAGAATTTGTCTGGATGTTTGACCTGATTGTTTTACCATGCAGAAAACGTTTATGTACGTGACCGCAACCTGTACCTAGTGAACCGTAGTGTTACGATTCCTTGCTCGTACCAAATTACTTGCGGTATTGATTTTGTTCCTAGAGAGTGATTCATATTCCTTCCCCGTAGAAACATCGATCTGTACTGTTATACTTTAAGAAAATTGTCCATCAAGAAACAGTAACAGATTCGATTAAACGCTTTTTACAATAAAGAAACCGACGTTAGAAGAATGCATTGTAATGGATAACTGATGTTTAAATCTGATTCCTTTTATGAAAAGAAATTGAACAGTTAATAGTCTTTCTCTTAAATCACAAAAAAAACTAAGCTTAAAAGACACAATAAATTCATAGCTGCTTCACGCCATTAAGTCATTGATGTAAATACTTTGTAAATTGTTGAAAATTATCTTCAAATCTAGCTTACAACAGATGCAGGCACCGACACGGTTCCACAGCTCAATCCATCGCTGCACGTGATGGAAACGTTTCGGTTCTGTTGAAAAGCTCATTGCTATTCAGCTTATCTCAGCTGTGAGTGACGCAAATGTACTAAAATAACAATTGCTGAACGCACGAAAGATCAGGACAGTCGTCACGTGGCACTTGCAGACAGATGAGCCCTTTCGCAGCTGACAAATCAGTAACGCACGTGACGTGATTGAGATTTTCTGTTCCGTGTGACTGTGATTGTCTGTGTCGGAATCGATTTCTAGATCGATTGAGCACATTTTGCTGAGCAAGCATGCGAGTAATCATTTTTCGTGCTATTTGTTCGTTAAACAATGCAAGAAGGTTGAGATTTTGTTTTTTGTGTTTCTTAAGATTTGTTTAAACGTGGTATTTGTAAAAACTGTATTGCTAATGTAATAATTTGATTTGATTTATGTAAAATAAACTGTTGCGAAATGTATTGTAGTACTGCTGTGTTTATTAGTTGTAGCCTGGTGTATTATTTGTTTGCAAAAGAAAAGAATCCAACTTCTGAACTTGAATCGTATCGTGTCCCGATCCTTATCCAAACTAATTTAATTTACCAAAACTTCTTTCGTTTCAGTTTCTACTAACTAGTAGATCGATAGGTTCGTACACCACAACAACCAATATGCACTGCATCATCAACTAGGACAACACTCCCAGGAATCCTACAGAACCATTGCCACCATCCAGGAATACATGTACCAGATCGACGACACAGCGGTTTCACATTATGCATACATACCACACGCAAACACACACAAAATCGTTGAACCAGATGACAAAACCGTAAGTAAATGGATATATTAAACAAATTACCACAAAACAAAACAAACGCACACACTGCACATTGAGGCAGCATTAATCATGTTGAACGCCGATTATACTAGTTTTTAACAAGTAAACATGCTACCGAATGGATACGCAACGACCACGGTTAAGAAAGGCGTTAAGCATAAGCAAAGAGGAAAAGGAAAGAAAAAAACAGAGACAAAATTTATATATATTGCTAATTTATATTAAACCACAAAAAAAACTCCTCAAGAGCATTAATAATGGATTTGCCATGATACTACATGCAACAAACTGATTTAAACAACGAGAATGGAGGGGAAGAGAAATCATACAAGAGATTAGTAATTAAATTTTACGCAACGATAAGCCCAATATTGTGCACCAGGTAATGTAAATTGAAGAAAGATAAAAAAACCCATTAAATACGCAAGCAAACCCACTACACTGGAGTCTCGTTTCCCGTTCACTAACCGAACGCGTTTCAGGTGATAACATATTTATATGAATTTTGTTGTGAATATTGTTCGTTACACTGAGATAATGTTATTGCATCCCACGTATCGTACGCTCGTTGACACATTTTTTACGGCTTAGAGATTTTTGTATGAAATATTTTAACCCACTTAACCGAAACAAGCACCAACCAAATAATATCATAACGCAAGCGCTAGTAATAAGCAGCACAGGAATTGTTTTTGAATGTAAAGCATAGCATATAAATTGCTTTAAAAATGTGTTCAATCAGTAATTGAAAGTTTCGAAGTAATTATTTAAAACACATCTTAAAGAGTAGCAGAACGCGTCCGTGTTCCAGTGATGAAACAGAAGCAATGTTAACAATTTCAAAATTTAAACTTCAACAAAAACTACAAAGGTGGTGAATATTTATAGACAGAAATCATAACCTTAAACAATGAAACAAGTGAATGTCGTATATGGTAATTATACGCTCCTACAATATTTTAGTAAATCCATCATCAAAACGATGTTTAATGCGTTTTCGACGCATTTTATATTTTTCTTCGTGTATCACATAACACAAGATATAGATCAATTGTTCGCCCATTTATTGTAATAACCACGTAGATTATGCCATCGATATTGAACTGAATTCTCAGAATTATTTTTACTATGTTGGTAGAAAATGAATCATTAATTTGCTGGACTGGCTTTGATAAAAAAACAGGTCCGTTGTACCAAACCTTCCAACACAAATTCGCGGAACTGGCCTATCATTGTTGTTTGCTTGAAAGGTTGTCAGTTTTATTGTATTCAACAGGACATAATATACTGTTATGCATGTTTGTAGAATTCCTAGTAATTAATTGTTTAGCCCACTCGTTTCCTTTTAAGCTCACACCTAAAACTTTATATTTCACGAGCTTAATACGAGCAATCTATTTGAAAACATAGGTATGAATTGTTAGAAACCGTATTTTAAATGTTTTCATTTTGAAATTGCTAAGCCAGACAGAGTTTTCGGAATTACTCCTCAAAAAATAAATTGATATTGATGTAATGAAAGGCGTTTTTGTTTAGCTTGATTTTTGGAAACACTTAGGATCGACTGCAGATCTTTTGTCGTCTTTAAACGTATGATGAATGTTTAAACTAATTTTTAACTAAAACTTACTAGTACAACACACCTCTCTGCTACTCTTTAAGGTCTTATCAGTCATATGAATTTTCTTTGCTATTGTAGCACAGCTTATTTAATACTAAACACCTCTTACGTTTTCATATCAAATTTATATTTTTTATACGACACATTTAATACGAAGGAAAGCATATTGTGCTAGCGTTTGTGTATAAAAAAACCATGTCGTTACTCAAACTCAACACCTCACACAAACATAGCTTATCGAGGAAGACGCTTTGCATAAAACCAAACTAAAACATTTGCACATGATTAACATAAAACTCTTAAAAAAACCCAATCCTCATCCCCAAAAGATTCACTAGATGCTTACGTAATTGATACCGTTCGAAAGACACTTGTAAACACGGCTAAACAATGTAAACGAAAGTACTTTAACTGATGTCACCCCTAAAACCAAAAACCATATACGTGTTATCGATGGAACTGTCACTGTAGTCATACACTAAATCCGGAAGGAATTGCATGAATGCCTGTCGTTTAAAATTTGTCTTTAATAAAGTCAGCCAATAAAAAACGTAGTAATAATGTAACCCATTAACGTAACGATGACGGTCCACGAAGGGACAAGCTAATAAACATGAATTGTTGTTCAATATTAATAAACGAAACGAAGTAAAATGTATAGTACAATGAAATTTAAGCAACCACAACCAAAAAAAAAAGCTCCTTGGCAGGCAGATTCGCTAGAACACAACTAAAATAAAACTCTCAATGTCGCAACAGTAAACCAAAGAGTAAACTAAATTTATGATTAAAATAATGCGCGCTAAAGTGTGCATTAACGCAACTGCAATGCCGCACACCCGAACAAACCAAACATATTAAACTTAAGAACAAATATATACGAAAGAGGCAAACGGCACCAGCAAAGGTAAACGATGAAACCGATGAAGCGGTGGGAATTAAACGGTACGGTAAACAAAATCCAACTAACTCAACATTTCCGATTTGAACAGAGTTTAAACTAGCCAGGTAAATATTTAAATTTAAATGTCAATTATCGCTAAGCTAAAGCTAAAACAGTGTCCTACCACAAACAACATGTATTGCAACGGTTCAAAGCAACGTGGTAACAAATGATCACGCCGTCAACAAACGTTGAAAACCAGCTAACAGGGTGCACTTTTAATATCATGCACAACCAATGCACAATTAAAAATGTAAAATCCTTAAACTTTCCAGCCAATCCAAAGCGCTCGAAAGCAAGCACCAAAATGGACGATGTAAAGCTAAAACACTTTGCTTCAAAAAACAAACCAATAAGCAAATGCAGAAAAAAGCAAAACACACCCAAAGCGAAGCATTAACATTTAACGCAAAACAAAAAATAACATAAAATAGATTTCTCAATATGTGTATGTGTGAGTGTCCGTGTACGTGTATGTGTGTAACTACATGTAAGCATTAAAACAACGTAAAGAAGCTCCTATCGGTGACTATGTCTGGTCCGTGCTGGTAGTTTGTATACATAAAACACACAAGCAACAACATAAAACAAAGTAAAACCCTAAACAACACTAGCAAACCTTTACCACTTGAGGAGGGAAAATAAGGAAGGAATGTGCGTAAAAAAAAGGAAAGTTAAAGAGAAAGGTCACAAACAGGAGATCGGGACAGGTGAAAACAGGATGAAATGTCTGCACACTGCTTGCGATATGTTCGCTATTGGATACGCATGTTGATACAAATTTTGGATGGTTTTTGTGCCGAAAGGAACACGCAGCAATGCATGTGTTGGTGTTTGGCATTTTCCTTGCATGGGGAAAGCGCCACCGTGGCCGTGTGTAGTGAAAGCATTGAAACGAAACACTATTTTTATGATTTACCAACAAACGTAGAGAAAATACACAAAATCTGAAACAAAAATGGGTTTATCATACTGCAAAATGGGGAGAAAAGGAAACAGAACGAGAGCGATCAGCGAAAGAAAGACGTTTGTGTGTGAAACAGCATGTTTTGAGCGGTGATATGAAACATGCGCCAAACGAATGTATGCTGCAAACCAGCAAAGGGAGATGAAAGTGAGTGAATTTTCCCCGAAATAAATTAAACACTTTTTGGAATGAGAAAAGTAAGCTGCAAATAATGGTGCCTTTTGTATTGGTGCTCAACAAAAAAAAACTTTGATCCGAAACGTTGGTTGTCAACAAATTAAACTTTTCCACACAGCCGTCAAAGCCGATCGTTTGATTTGATTTTAAGTTCCACAAAATTGCTTTTACTCTGTAAGACACAAATCATGCTCCAAATTTTCGTGACGAGTTCACCCGAATTATCGTTTTAATTTTGTGCGCATGTGTGTGTGTATCTTTTAGGAAAATTTATTCATCCCAGGAACACGTCAATTGCTGTTACAAGATGCTTTCATTAAATTAATTGCCCCAACCTTATTTGCTCCCAGTATTCCCGACCCCAGCAGTTCGCAGAAGAAATGTATGTTATTTAGTCAAATAAAATTATCTTCAACTCACCCAACCGATTCCATCGGTGTATCGTACTAAATCGGAAAAAATGTGTCTCTCCATACAAACGTGTGCAAACAAAAGCGATGAAAAGTGAGTGGCACGATTCGGCGAACCCCGACCGAGCGAAGGAAAACTGCAGAATCATACAAACAAAACTGATGAATAAAATTAAATTCATTTTGTGCGCGCTTACGGTTTAGGCATCCCGAGCATCCATTGCTTCTCGCGGTAGTACTTTGTACGCCTTCGATTGCCTCAATGTTTGAAGAATTTCCTCAACAGAAGCGCACAGCGTACGTTGTTATAAGGCGTCGTTAGGACCACCTCCAACGGGCTACGTTTTGTCACGTATAGTTGTTTCAGCATTTATGCATTTTCCATTTGAAAAATTGCTAAACATTACCTTTGCGCGTCTGATGGCACGAGCGCTCGTCACTACGAATCTGTAATTTTTAATTCATTATGGATGAGCGCGGCACACGAGTGGTTAGGGAAAAGTTTTCCACGTACGCGCCCCGGAACAGAAAGTGAGCAATATTTTAAAAGCGACAAGAGCATACGCAATCATATCGGGGGGGTTGTGTATGGACCGCAACTTCGTGGACACACATACACATACGACACATAACCTCACTTTTGATACGGCTGATGGATGGCTGCTGTGTTGTCACACAGTGCATATCACATTTGTTTGCCAGTAAAATCCTTCGACTCTAAATGAAGACCCAAAAAGGAAGCGTGGAAAACACGTGCCGCAGCCGGTGGCGGCGGGCGGCAAACCAAACACGTGGGGAAAACATGAAAAAGAAAACGGAAACCTGGTACAGGAAAGAATCCTTTGAGGATTGGAACCCATCATTAGAAACGAGCACACAGCCGGAACGGAAATTGAGTTAACAGTGCTGGGGCACATTAAAACAAAGTGCCCGTACGCTGGGTATGCGGTGGATATGATACGCACCGCACCGTAACACACCGGCCCGTTTCGCTCCCATCCAATGTGCTGTAGCGGAATGGTTTCGTGGCTTCGGTTACTTCGACGCGAACCGGAAGCAGCGCCTTCGTCACTCAGCGCACGAAGCGCCTTGTCGCGCTTTGTTTACATTTTCATAACCTCATTTGAATAATTGTCAAATGCAATGCTCGAGCGCCCTCGTCAGAGCCGTCTCGTCGGTCGGTACCGAGGGCAACCGCACACCGGGTTGCAGGGAAAATCAAGGTACGGGCCGGCTTTCGCGTACACAATTTGCATGCAATGGGGCACAATGTAGGCGGCGTGTAGCGCAGGTAAGTCAAATGCAGCCGATGGTGATCGTTACGTGAAAGGCCGAACGGTCAGCTCACAGAACGGTCAGAACCAGGGGAACGCGCTAGAGAAATTGTGCTCCAGACTGTTTGTTTGCTCATTTGCGCCCGTGAATGGCGTTGAGTTGGAACAAGCCTTAAGGATTATGTAGAATTAGATGGAAACGCTTTATGGTGCTAGGATTGAATGAGGACGATCGTTGTGTAAAGTTTCAGGGAGTGCTACAATAACAATGAGGACAGATAAAGAAGAAATATATTTCAATATTGAAACATTGTTGTTTCTCTAATCGAGTTGTTGCACATTTACACTAAACGTATATCGCACTTATGATGCATATAAATAATATACTTCATATTGTTTAGAAACCTGCTAAGATATTTTTTGCTTCAGTTTGTTCCACTGTTGGAACCTCAAAAGTCCAAATAATGGGCATAACCGTGTCGTAGACTACATAGGTTGGACATCCGGGGACACGATAGATCACAAGATGCTTTTACATATCGAAACTATTCTGAAAGAAGGATAATTTCTCATGAATTGTTTTTATGTTACCCAATGATCTGTTGTTGGGCTCAGTCATCTCAGCGTAACATGTTGGTAACTTTTAAACCAGGCCAAAATCCAGACGGTAACATATGTACGCTGCAACAGTTTGAATAGAGGAATCAGACAGTATGTGAGTATACTGACATATAGGCTTGCTGATACGTACATGCCATAGAAATTTGAGGATTGTTAGTTAGCTTAAGTTTTGTTTCTTTAGTTTTAACTATTTTTATTTCTATTTTGGTTCGAAAGTGTTTTTAAACATGTTTTTGAAACGAGTTTTTGCAACGTTACCCCCTGCTATTCAAACTTAATGATGGTTACCTTATTAAGCTTTAATTATTATTTCAATTGAATCATTAATTTTTTTTTATACTTGTGTTGCACTAGTTTTACTTGAACATTTAGATTAAGCATTATTTTTTAAACTTTATCTTAGCGGATAATGTCCTAACATTATAAGAGATTGGATTCAAATAGGAAAATGTATCGGCTATGCGTGGAGTGGGATAACTAATGAAATCAAAAGTATTCTTACTTCGGATAGTCAACAACAAAGAATTACTGCTGACAAATTAAGGGATTTAATCCGTTGATTGGATCATGTTCAACGTGCAAGAAAAAAAATGTCAATAAACTCTTCCGGGGTAACCCTTCGATTGTTAATAGCGTCCTTTACCATGGATGACATGAAAACAAACGATCGTCTATTTCTAGCTATTTTCTATTTACACGAAAATTTTTTATTTGGTTTAAAATTTTTATTATTAAACATGTTGACTTACACGAATAATTAAGGAATTATTAAATATTTGCTGCCAGGGTTAGTTGGAAGTCTCACACCCTTTACCTGATTTTGTTTCTGTTTATAATCACCGTAGGCGACTTATTTAAAAACTTAAAACTTACATAATTGTATAAGCTTGTTTTTTAATAAATTGTTTCTCAAATCACCTCCCTACATCTATAAGCATAGTATGATATAACTGGTACCATCAAATACTCTTCAAGAACATATCGTCTTAAAGAGTCTACTACTGCTTTCGTTAAAAGAGTGTTTGTAAACATCAAATTTTTGGTTTTAGGAGATAAAGAACAAAATTTTGTGCCTTAATAATTGTGTTAGTTACCTCCACACTTTGAACCGACTTCTGTTGAAAACTTCATTTAAGGGAAATTTTTAAACACCTATTTCCGGATACGAAGCTATCTGTAAGCTTCAAATGCAATGCTCGAGCGCCCTCGTCAGAGCCGTCTCGTCGGTCGGTACCGAGGGCAACCGCACACCGGGTTGCAGGGAAAATCAAGGTACGGGCCGGCTTTCGCGTACACAATTTGCATGCAATGGGGCACAATGTAGGCGGCGTGTAGCGCAGGTAAGTCAAATGCAGCCGATGGTGATCGTTACGTGAAAGGCCGAACGGTCAGCTCACAGAACGGTCAGAACCAGGGGAACGCGCTAGAGAAATTGTGCTCCAGACTGTTTGTTTGCTCATTTGCGCCCGTGAATGGCGTTGAGTTGGAACAAGCCTTAAGGATTATGTAGAATTAGATGGAAACGCTTTATGGTGCTAGGATTGATTGAGGACGATCGGTGTGTAAAGTTTCAGGGAGTGCTACAATAAGAATAAGGACAGATAAAGAAGAAATATATTTCAATATTGAATCATTGTTGTTTCTCTAATCGAGTTGTTGCACATTTACACTAAACGTATATCGCACTTATGATGCATATAAATAATATACTTCATATTGTTTAGAAACCTGCTAAGATATTTTTTGCTTCAGTTTGTTCCACTGTTGGAACCTCAAAAGTCCAAATAATGGGCATAACCGTGTCGTAGACTACATAGGTTGGACATCCGGGGACACGATAGATCACAAGATGCTTTTACATATCGAAACTATTCTGAAAGAAGGATAATTTCTCATGAATTGTTTTTATGTTACCCAATGATCTGTTGTTGGGCTCAGTCATCTCAGCGTAACATGTTGGTAACTTTTAAACCAGGCCAAAATCCAGACGGTAACATATGTACGCTGCAACAGTTTGAATAGAGGAATCAGACAGTATGTGAGTATACTGACATATAGGCTTGCTGATACGTACATGCCATAGAAATTTGAGGATTGTTAGTTAGCTTAAGTTTTGTTTCTTTAGTTTTAACTATTTTTATTTCTATTTTGGTTCGAAAGTGTTTTTAAACATGTTTTTGAAACGAGTTTTTGCAACGTTACCCCCTGCTATTCAAACTTAATGATGGTTACCTTATTAAGCTTTAATTATTATTTCAATTGAATCATTAATTTTTTTTTATACTTGTGTTGCACTAGTTTTACTTGAACATTTAGATTAAGCATTATTTTTTAAACTTTATCTTAGCGGATAATGTCCTAACATTATAAGAGATTGGATTCAAATAGGAAAATGTATCGGCTATGCGTGGAGTGGGATAACTAATGAAATCAAAAGTATTCTTACTTCGGATAGTCAACAACAAAGAATTACTGCTGACAAATTAAGGGATTTAATCCGTTGATTGGATCATGTTCAACGTGCAAGAAAAAAAATGTCAATAAACTCTTCCGGGGTAACCCTTCGATTGTTAATAGCGTCCTTTACCATGGATGACATGAAAACAAACGATCGTCTATTTCTAGCTATTTTCTATTTACACGAAAATTTTTTATTTGGTTTAAAATTTTTATTATTAAACATGTTGACTTACACGAATAATTAAGGAATTATTAAATATTTGCTGCCAGGGTTAGTTGGAAGTCTCACACCCTTTACCTGATTTTGTTTCTGTTTATAATCACCGTAGGCGACTTATTTAAAAACTTAAAACTTACATAATTGTATAAGCTTGTTTTTTAATAAATTGTTTCTCAAATCACCTCCCTACATCTATAAGCATAGTATGATATAACTGGTACCATCAAATACTCTTCAAGAACATATCGTCTTAAAGAGTCTACTACTGCTTTCGTTAAAAGAGTGTTTGTAAACATCAAATTTTTGGTTTTAGGAGATAAAGAACAAAATTTTGTGCCTTAATAATTGTGTTAGTTACCTCCACACTTTGAACCGACTTCTGTTGAAAACTTCATTTAAGGGAAATTTTTAAACACCTATTTCCGGATACGAAGCTATCTGTAAGCTTTAACCATAGCTACCTGCTAGTAGCTTTTTATAGCATCTGTAGCTGAAACCATAACGTGATGCATCGTCAAATGCGCGTTCTATTTGAGGTTTGCTGAGTAAGTAAAGTAGCTTCTGTTCGCATTTCCCTCTCACGCTTCTCCAATTATGCATAAAAACTAATAAAAAAAATGCATGAGAACAATTGTTACAAGCGTAAGCACCTACCCACCGTCTGGTACTGCATTAGGGAATGAATCATCAATCGAGTAATATCTACATTCAATCGGGAACAGCTTAAATGTTGTTAGTGGAGAGCGGTTTCGTGCTTTCAGCATTACATTCACAACAAATTCTTACGTGCGTAATTCAAAGCTTTCTTATGATTGTTGCTAGTTGCGCATACTCCTAAAGTGCTACTATTGCATCCCTGGCATGCCGTGAAAATTCAAGCTTCAAGTTCACACCTCTTTATGTCGCAATTATGATGTGTTGATTTAATTTCCAAATCGTGTTACCACTTTGCACTTCGTCCGCGCTAGCGCTGTTTGACACTCGAAAATCATAAAAACACGTGCACGACTATCATTAAATCAAGGATGTAAATTCAAATATTCCGAACGGTCACGCGAACGCCACTTACCCGTTTATCGCACAAATTCGTTCCCCGAGAGTTGCAAGTGAGCTTGCTGGGAAACAGCGCGTTTCTCCCCATTTAAATTCTCCCAAGAAAATTATGATAATTTAGCAATAACTTTATTTCCCTCCCAGCGACCCCGGATGAACCGATACACGAATGCCGAGGTCACAGATCCCGGGAAACAGAATGCAAAGCTGTACGGGAAACTTAACCGCCACGCCACGGTGGTGGCGCGTCGGTTTTAACGTTCTAATGGTGGTGTTGGCGGTCACCGTAGCGACGGCACCGTTGCCCGCGTACGGTGCGGACGCTAGTGATTATTGTGATCAGTCGCTGTGCAAACCGAACCATGCCCATATCGGGTGCAACGCAACGGACCAGTTCGGCGAACTTTGTCCCACTCAGACGGTGCAGCTCGTAGCCATGGAGCAGCCGCTGAAAGAGCTGATCCTGAAACTGCACAATGCGCTTCGGAGTGAGCTGGCCAGCGGCAAAATGGATGGATTCGCTGAAGCGGAAAGGATGGCTGTTCTGGTAAGTGTGTCGGTGGACTGTGTGTGTGTGTGTGTGTGTGTGTATGTTTGTGTAGGTGTGAATAAACATGCTCACGTTTGTTTAAAGTGTTTTGAGAATATTTAAGAGCATGATAAAACTGCAGGAAATAGTGAACAACGAATGTTTTAGTGCGTAGAGCTTCATCAACTTGTGAACATATCAGCTTGATGAGTTGTTGATGAAATCCCTTTCTTGTAATGCCTTTAAGTGCGTGACTTCAGTAACAATATACATAAAGTTTCCATGAACATAAAATTGAGCTAAAACTGTGGAACACACATGTGAAGTTGCGCTCTAGGATCACCACCATGCAATTGGATGCATCCTCCAATTAATCAAGAACGGTTGAATACCGACTCTGATTAACTTTCAACCCCATTTTGATTACGCGATCGATCGAACCAGCTCAATAAATGCAATGCAATCGTGACTTTATTGGTGTGCTGCATGAAAGGGACCAATTTTAAGAATCGCTTCAATTGACCTTTACCCTTCTGCAGCTATCTTTAACAGTGCTCTCTGTATAACGAATGTAAAATGCAAGCTTTTTTCTCCCTTTTTGCAATTGGGGTTGGATGCTACCCACTCTCCCCTCTCTACCTCCATCGTTTTTCCGTTTTCCCCACCTGCTAGTCAAATGCAATTTACCACCGATCCATCAACGACCACGGTACGCCACGGTGGATGACACTTTTCAAATCACTTTTTCATGTGCCGTTTCTGGTGCTGTCCGCCCAGTGTCGCTCAATCCTTTCCCCGGACGAGCTGTTTCATTCGCTTTTCTTGCTTTTTTTTCCTTTCTTCCCCCCTCCCCTCGTGTTTCGCCCACGTTCCCACGCGTTGTGTAACCAACGCGATTGATTGAACCGTGCAGGTGTGGGATGACGAACTGGCCACGCTGGCCGAGTATAACGCTCGTACATGCCAGTACCTGCACGACGAATGTCGCAGCACGCAACGCTATCGGAACGCCGGGCAGAACATTGGCCGGAAGTCGCGGGCAGGTAATGTCACCATCGACCTCGAGCGAGCCATCACCGATCTCACCAACAAGTGGTGGCAGGAGTACGTCGAAAGCAATCAGACCGTCATGGATGACTATCGGGCCGTTGGCGAAGGGTAAGTGTACTGCGGGCGATGCTGTATCGTGCGTTTTTTCTGCTTTCGATCTCTATTGCCCCTATCCATTCATGTTCCATCCCTGGACATGGTTTTCATTTTCAGCGTGGATGTGGGACATTTCGCCCAGATGGCTAGTGACCGCATTACAAAGGTCGGATGCGGTGCCACGCGTTACTACAACGACCGAAGGAAACGGTCCTACGTGTACTACGTCTGCAACTACTCGCACAGCAACGAACATGGCCAGCCGGTCTACCGGAAGGGAGCTCAGTGTGGCAGGTGCGTAGCCACCGAGTCGTCCGCCAAATGTAGCACAACTTACCCGGGGCTATGCGAGGGTATCGGTGACGCCCTTGATAAGGAGCTTTATCCAGCAACCACCGCATCCTAAGGCGCTGCAGGTTCTGGACTCCGCTATCAGACGCATCGGACGGCTTAATAAAAAGTGACACTATTTATTCCAACACAAAACGGACACCACACAGCACGATACGCCGAACGAACGTTTTTGTACAATCGTAGTCATTCAATTCTTGCTGCGTATGACGACTGCGATCGGCGAAAATGCCTCGCGGGAACGTACGCTCGCAAAACTTCTCATCCAAACACCCGAAACAGGTCGCCACGTCACTACCAGATGGACGAAAGTTTTGTGACTTTGTGTCGTGCCTATTGAACTGTGCGCCGTATTTCGCCTGCTCCAGGGGTACGCCTGTCAAGAGTAAGCGGCAGTAGGTATGTGTGTGGGACACGGGAAAAATAAACATTCAAACTAGATTTCAGTTTCCCGGACGCTCGGTTTAGTCGACAGCAGGCAGCAAGTAAACCGCATCGATAAACATGATCGGACTGATTAATGATTGTTTGCCGTGCCGAAACCGTGCCGGTAGTTTTGATTCGAAGTTTTGATTGCCCGAGGGAAAAAGCGACCAGAACTGTCTTATCTGACTTTTGTGCTCGGTCGATGCTTGGGGAATTGCTGGCAAACGCTTGTGGCAACCGTTTTGGAACAGGCTTGCGTTGCTGGGGTAAAGTAGATCAAAAGTAGGTAAGTGGAGTTGTCAGAGATGTCACAAACAAACAGTGATTGAACGTGTGGCGTAGTAGAAGGCGTCGCTGTCATTTACATGCTTCCCTTGCAAAAGTGTTCCCATTTGACATTGTTCATAATCAATCATTGGCATGGTAAGGAATTTCATAACGGATTTATACAAATCGATGATAAACAATTCAACATTTATGTATTACGCAAATGGAAATTGAATCATCCAAAATGGGGATCTTTCATTACTGTTGTGAATGCATCGGTAAAATTCGCCGGGCCTTAAAAAGCCATTTCCAGGTAACTGGAACGCAGTACGGCCGGTGAGCAAGTAAGTTGACACGATTTATGTTTGCAATTTTCCATTTGATATTTTATTCATGCTACCCCGCCCGATGGCACTACGCTCACAAAGCGAAGAAAAGACTAGAATCACCAAGAAATCGACCAAAGGTATACCGCGCGTGTGTGTGTGTGTGTGTGTAGCGGCCGGGGAAAGAAAATACGCCAAAGGAAAAGCGTATTACCACACGAATAACATATCGGGTTTGGGTTTCCACTCGGGAAAGCAACGAAAAAAAAACCATTGCATCGGATTGGTTGTACCGCAAGCGTCAACGTTGGTTTCGTTTGGTGTTTTCTCGGTTCACTGGCCCCGGTTGTGGTTCTGATTATGTTGCCCTGCTCGGGAGCACAAAATCGGGGCTAGTATATGTGCAACTAGTTGCAATCGGTATGTACCACAGTCAGGTTCCAATCGATCGGACAGATTGGATGTTAAAAAAAAACCATTGCATCGGATTGGTTGTACCGCAAGCGTCAACGTTGGTTTCGTTTGGTGTTTTCTCGGTTCACTGGCCCCGGTTGTGGTTCTGATTATGTTGCCCTGCTCGGGAGCACAAAATCGGGGCTAGTATATGTGCAACTAGTTGCAATCGGTATGTACCACAGTCAGGTTCCAATCGATCGGACAGATTGGATGTTTTTCCTGCCACACGGTACGGTTGCTAGCTCATCGTTACAGTGGTGAACTCTTCCCAGGATTGGTGCATTTCGATACGATCGAGAAAACCCGAACCAAGGTAACATTGCACGGTGATCGTTTTTCCTTGCGCTTAGGTCTAATTTTTTCCACCGACCCTTTGAGCGATGATATCACCACCATCCGGACGTCCTGTTAGCGGGCTGCCCACACGATGTCCACAGCACGTCCGTGTAGGTGGAAGTATAAAAATCAATAGCATTTCCAGCGCTAGAATTTATTCTTCCATCCCGTGACACTTGGCGCTCTCCATCTCACCGTGGCTGCACCACAAAGACACGAAATCGAATCGCTTAACCGCACCACTATCGATGGCAATGGCGGACGAAGGAGTTTTGCCTTTTGCTTCACTTCTCGCAATTCCGTGTTCACTCTTTGGAATGCAAAATAAGATTCCATGTCCTAGCGTTTGACTACAGACTTCGACGGTACTTGCCTTACAATGTGTTATAATAAATTGAATCGAAAAGATTGGATGTGTTCATCATTGTGGATCGAGTAGTTGAAGGTAAGGTGTGTAAACGATTAAGTTATTGTCTACCGTTTTGCTGTTTTATGTTAACGCAATGAAGTCGCTTGTGGTGCTTGTTAAGTATTTCGGAGTGCTTAAAAAGATTAAAGTTTTGATTAAAAAGCTTTTGATATAGTTAAGTTCAGTTTATTTGTATTAAAAGATTCTTCATTCCTTTTCTTTTCCATTTCTTATGAACCTCTCCAAAGCTTTCAACTTTGAACCACACGCTATCGCAAAAGATAATTACTGCAAATCATTGTTTTATGTGTCGTGCTGATATTCTAATTACAAGTACGTTCTTACAACCCTTTCATCCTTACACACGCACCCAAGTTCACTCTCCTTCCGAGAATTCAAACCGGGCCCAGACAATTTATAGCTGCACTTACCTTACTCTAAAGCAACTTTGCTAATGAACTTGCCGAAGATTCATGTAAAATTACGGATTTATGTGCTCATTATTATGTGCCGAGCTAACCACCGGCTCCGACTTGGCATATGGTCAGGGTTGCGAGCGGCAAAGTTAATTGAAGCAATAAATAAGAACATGAGTGTGAACAGGAAAAGTATTCAATATAAAGACCCCACCCGGAGGCTGAGCATGCCAAAGATGGAGATGATTGGAATGTTTTTGTGTAGAATCGAGCCATCTTTCTTAATGTCTCATAACGGGGACAGAAGGCATCGAACAGCGACCGTCATAAATTGAGTGCATCCCCAAAGTATAAACCCTTCCGTTAATTTATGTTGTGTTTCAATGATGAAGGATGTCAAATTAAAAAAAATGACTTTGTTCAGAGCACTAAAAGCGAGAAGTAGTTTGAATTTCATTCTTTGGAGAATACGTGTTTCGGTAGCTATCGTTTGGGGAAAAAGATAAATCAAATTCTATTCTTCCCTCGAATGACATTTTCGCTCCGACGAATCGTATAAATTTTCAATTCTCATCCAACAGGCTCAGCTCGTGCATGAGCCTTATCATAGCTCGCCAAAATCCCATGTGATGAAATATTTCTATGAATGTGAATTGCAAAAAAAATTAACTCTTTCTGTCATATTCTCTAAAGAACTGCAGTGATATGCACCATTTTCGGCTACTGTTTGCTCGTTCATCTCTAGCAGAGCATTGTATTGCTACTTGCTTTAAAATTTCGTTTCAATGTGTCTCTGAATCAAAGAATCTATTCATTCTTTTATCTTGGGCTTAAATGAAACATAATATTTCAAACTTTTTGACTGTCAGTAATCCTCTGCGGGTGCTTGACTCAAACATCATGGTCTCTCCAGCACACACGATGCACGATGGTGCACCATTTTCGTGATGGAGGTAATATATCCTATTGCATAGCTAATTAGAACCACTTGTGCCAGTCAGCCAGTGAGTGGTACATGGCAGAAGATTTATGCACTAGTGTATGTGTTATCTAGCGGTTGGTACGACATCTCATCTAACCGGAGATTTGCGGTTTTGCGTTTGTTTGTCTATGTCACAATACGGCACGTGCAGCAGTGTGCTCACATGTGTTTTGTGAAAAAATTACTAAAAAAATATTTGCATATCGTCGTAATATTGTATATTTGATGAACTAGTCTGAAGAATTTTTTTAACCTATATAGGAATACAAGTAACGAATACCAAGGAGAATTGTTATTAATAATTTAAATTTAAATCTGTTGACTAGATAATCGCATATTTGAATAATTTTAGTAATTCACAAGAGGCATTCTTCATCAGGCTTATGAAGCATGAAGAGTCGTTAAAACTCCTTTAAACTTTGCATGCACCAGAAGTCTTTAAAACGTCTCCCAGTTGATTGTCATCATCTACAAATCACATTTCTATTTACTACCTACATCACCTGAATTGCAAAATACCAAGTCACCTCTCTCCAAGCGAAGGTTTAATTGGATAGATCCTTCAATAACTGTTCGATGGCTTAACCAGCCAGTTAAAGTCTGGTGAGTATTGCATGCTGCACAATGTAATGGTCATCGTACAACTTACAAAGTTCTTTAATATTGAGTTGCCTTCATTGAACTTCAACTCATGCTGGTTAAAAACAATCTCAACAACTTTCTCGTTTTAAGGCTTAATATACGAATACTGAAGTCTTGTTGATTAAAGCAATTTAAATTCC
Source organism: Anopheles maculatus (assembly GCA_002091835.1). Taxonomy (NCBI): domain Eukaryota; kingdom Metazoa; phylum Arthropoda; class Insecta; order Diptera; family Culicidae; genus Anopheles; species Anopheles maculatus. The sequence continues at coordinate 172,880 of KZ062195.1, forward strand.
TAAATGCAGAAGAGAATAGTTAGAATAGTTTTGAGATTCATTTTCATTCATCCATCGAAAGAGATTATCATGATGGAAGTAGGTAAGACAACAATCTCTGCCATCGAACTCATTCAAAATTACGATAAGATACTGTTATCATCACACTTTAATTGGTAGCTCTCGCTCTTCAATCCTGTACAAATCGGTAACTGCAGTGAAAAGTAAAAGAGGAAATGAATCACTAAAATAAGGTTTACAGCATGTACAAATTTTGAATGCAAAACAGATCCTTCAGCTTTCCCACACTCCTTAAATATTTCACACAAAAATATCCTCCTTCTCAGATCCTCCTTCAAATCGAAAATCGTCCACAGAACACACAGCTTTCATGCGGATATTGTCATTTTCCTGCAAAACTTTCACTCTCTCAGCATAGACCACCAGCGCACAGACACATCCGGGATCACCCTCACACACGTACACTCGCACACACTTTAAAGCACCACGATCAGCACCATGACAACGAGTGGCGGGTATTGTTATTGCCCGCCTGAGCGTTCCAGCAAAAGCCCCTAACGATCCCTTGGCTCGATCAGGATAATAGGACACGCAGGCACTGGAGGAGACATAATAAGAGATTGTTTGAATGCGAAAGTGAGAGAACCGTGAGGAACATCGGGGTGAAGCAGGAAGCAACGGCTTTCCTGCTGCGCCAAGCAAACAAACCCTTTTCCGGGACCGGCACACCGGTATTGTTATAATTTGAAAATCAGCTACATGACACCCAAACGCAAAAGCCACCAACCAGTACGCCAAAAGCGAAAGCAGCTTTCGCCAGAGAGTCGAACGATTATCCGTCGCGCGATTCATCCTCCAATCCTACCGCCTTACGAGTGTTTGTGAAATCATTTTTTTACGGGGTGCCCCGACAGGGCGAACGGTTCCATCCGGTACCATCTTGTAAGTATACGCGCGCGTGTGTGTGTCTGAGTACAGCGAAACGTGCTGCGAAGGGAAAATGTAAACTACCCACCCACTTAACAGCTGTGTTAATTCGTGAGAGGACACGATTAAGACATTACCAGGCAGGGTCGCGGCGGAAAATTACGTCCCGATGAGGCTTCAATAAATTCCCTTTGCCGTTTCCGAGTCCCGGCTATCGCTCCGTCGCTTTCTGTGTGCTGTGTATTTGTTTTCGGTTTCACCCACCCATCAGCGGCACTGATTATGGTCCCACAATGAAGGGAAACGTCGTCAGTAAACAAGCAAATAAGCTCCACTCGCATTGCTGTTCGGTAAACGGAACGGCGTCGGAAGGCAGTCGATTGTGGCGGAAACAATTCAATTCAGGATAAACGGTGATGATACACATAATGGGAAAAATCTTATCATTATAAGGATAATTACTAAATTAGTTCGTTGTGAAATGTATGAAGTGAAGCTGTTTAGGGACGTCTCTGTTTTTAATTTTATAATTACTTCAACGTTTTGCTGCCATCGTTCGGATGTGGTTCAATTCCTGGAACATATTATCGATATAAATAGATTAAATCAGAATTGAGATGGCCAATGAAACAGTAAGAGGACTTATCTATCGAGGACTCACGTTTTAAAGCGTTTTTAAGCTTGAAAAATCTTTTCTTCCTTGACTTAAGTTAGATCTGTAGGTAGATAGTCAAACCTGTATACAAGGAGCCCTTATCTAAACCCATTTTAGTACTAGCAACAGAATTAAATAGTCTTGTCTTTTGAAACCGCTAGGCCATGCCGACCATCTAATGGCTTATTAGACTTATAAATACCATGTAGTTCGATAATCAGTCCTCACTTTGTGGAAACGGACCGGTTGGGATTAAATTCTAAACTAAATTATTTTCTATCAAAATTAAAGTTACAGCGAAAGATTTTCGTTTTGAAGAAAACTGTTGCTTGTTGAGAGTATAAGAAGTTAAAATGAAATAAACAATCTTGTAATTACGAAGGTTTACTACTTTATGACACTATTTAGTATAACTTTATACACTTCTTTAACTGCCACAAAAAGAGAGTATCAGTATCCCAACAATATCGATGCTTTTTCTACTTTAAACTCGCATGTGTTGTGACTCAGCTTACTTCACCTTAATGCGCTACCACTCCGCTTCCTTGGTGGAGTTTTCCCATGGGTACATCGACAGAGTAACACCGATGGAAAATGTTTCGTGCCAAACGGTGGTAAAGGAAGTGGTTTAATGTTTCACTAGAGACTATTTAATATTTGATTCGGTTCCGGTTTGCTCTCACGCTCGTTGGATTTGTAACAAAATGCATACACCTGGTCGCTGGCCATCACGAAGCAATCACGATAATAATATGAAACGATTAAAGTAACAAACCTTGCAAGATATCTAATGTCAAACTTTAAAATATTTCTCCATATTCCCATGGCAATGTATCCACTTCCAGGAACGCTTCTGTATAGCAATATCTGCCATCTTAAATGACTGTATCATTTTTGCAACGCAAACGATCGATGCAAGAAGTGCAACTCGAACGCTACTACTCATCTCAAGCACCTTACACCTTGCGCTCTTATCGATGCCATCGGGTTCTTTCGATATGTCCTTGTGGACCTGCCACCTTCAACCTTCAGTGTGCAGACACAAAAACACACCAAATGGTGCAATTTACCGTCTCCTGGAACAGAGAGCACTGGACAGGAGCAACAAACAGTGCAGCCGGTTGGCCTTGGCAAAGATGCTACCCGCTTCCATCCTGTTGTTGCCTACTGCATCGTCCGTAACCACTTCAAAGGGCTCTTCTCGTGCAAGTGCTTTGGGCTCATCTTCATGTCCGCTTTCCGTTCACAACCAACCTCTCGCCGGAAACGTTACGACAAGGTTTGAGAGACTTACTCCTCTTCCGGGTAGGATTTTTGCACCACATCCCACGGAACCGTGCTTACTTTAAGTACGATCGCAAGCCTGCACACAGGGAAGTGAGCATTGTGGATGCTGTTGCTTCGTGTTGTTACCGAGGCAAAACCAGTTAGTCGGTTGGGAGCGTTTTATTGTCTTCACCAAACCATAAAGTTGAAAACTCATTCGCAAGACGGAAAGGGTTCCGTTTCGCGTGCGGAACAAAAATCTGCCGACACCGGCCGGTTGTCCATGGCGGGCCTGGGCGGGGGTTAAAAGGTTAGGTCCGTGAAATAAGACACCCCGTGCCGTGACGGGAAAAAGGTGACACAAGAACACGTCGGGAAAGGCGGTGAGTGAAGCGCGTGCGATAAGGAAGCAGTTAACGCGGCACAAAAGAACAGCAGGAAGTTTATGATGAGCAATACACTTCACGATACGGCTGACAGGAACTATACGAACGGCAGATGGTCTACAGTGGAGCGGAAGAAGACAACAACGAAAAAGAAGAAGAGGGCGAAAAACATACCCGAAGACCGAGCCCGAGCCTTGCCGGGAGTTAATCGTGCGCCAAATACGAACCGGCGTCCGAATCGCAGTCAAACCCCGGTCGGACGGTGTCTGCAAAATCGGTGACGTCTGGTTTACGGCTGTCTTTTTGGCGATGACTGGTGGCTTTAAAGTCGCATAAAATGTGCCCTTGCGTAGCCGAGACGGGCTGCGGACATAAATGGCACACAATTTATGGTGAACAATCAAGCGTGTTAAATAGTCATTCTTATCGCAGCGACGAGCGTAGGATCGCTCGTTGAGAAGACTTCCGCAGGAGAATATTTGAAGGATTTTGAGAAGAGAAAATTATACTGCGGTACATTTTGTATTTAAGAACAAGCAATGGGGGTGAAATTCATGCGATAAAAATAAGAGGTTGAAATTAGCTTGCAGAAAAAAAAACGGCTTCCCCTTTTTTTTTTT